>CM037785.1:2724094-2735895 GCA_021229015.1 Solen grandis
TGTGTGATATGTATATGTGTGGAGGTGGTGGTGGTGTGTGTGTGTGTGTGTGTGTGTAAACAGAGATTACATGTGTGCAACATCATAATATACAAAGTACATGAATGAAATGTCACATGAACATGAAACAAAAAAACATCCAAATTTTAACAGAAAGAGAGAGAGAAAAACAACAACATGTATTTACATTTCATATCCATACATATAGTACGAATATGCACATTTGAAATTAGATAAGAACATTTTATGTGGTTACAGACACTTACATATATTCAAACACACATTTGTACGTAAGACATGGATCTTGCTGTATCCTATTCTTTCTTTTTAACAACATTTTTATTTCTCTGCAATAACTCAACTGATTCAACCCTGATCTTCAAAAAATATATATCATCTGAAAGGCCTTTCAAAGCACTACAAATTATACACATAGTGTCTCGATAAAATATTTTTTGTTTTTGAGATATTTAAGGCCGAAGAAAAAAACGATAATTGACATGTGACCTTGACCGTAGCTATTTTCCGGAAACGGAAGTGACTGATGACAATAAGAGGCTATGTTCAGTGAAAATTTTATGCAAATCGGTCAAAAACTTTGTCTTCCAGTGCTAAAATAATTCCGTATATTTTTTATAAAAAAATTTTGATAACGCGTCATGACGTCATTTTACTTGATATGACGTCAGTCTTCTCAGAGCAGAAAGAAATCAATGGGACACATGTTCTGTCCAAATTTCATATTTCTAACTTATCTGAGGGCTTCGTATACTTCAATACATTTTCTGGTCCAAAGTTCGAAATTTAGTTCAGATAGATCCTTGACTTTTCGAATATTGCAAAATGTATATAATCCTGCACAACAAGATCCTAATATACTCATTTTGTGAAAAAATTCAAGAAAATCGGTTGAGAAATGACGGCTGTAGAGCGCGTACAAACATTGGTAACTATTTTCAGCCCTGACGTCATGTGACGTCACATGAAGAAGAGAAATTTGACTATCAAAAGCGCCAAAGTCACTTTGCATACTGTTAAAATTTCATGCTGCTAGCTCATCGGCAACCGGTTTAAATTTGAACCTCAAAAGGAAGAAAAAAGTAGAATAATAATAATAATAATAACTAGATTTCATTCGTTGATACGAATAATAGGACTTTCTGCTACATTTGTCAAACACTCAAACACTAACTTGCTTTTGTTTGTCCATAACTTCCATAAACTTTGAAAAATAAGCCGTTTAACATTATGAGTATTATGATGTCATATGAAATACATCTTCTCAGAATGTAAAGAAGACTTGAAGACTTATATTCAGTCCAAATATTAGCTTTCTATTTTATCTGGAATTGATTGTATACGTATCTGAACTAAAATTTGACGTCAGTGGTTCTGATCTTGGATTAGCCATAAAACATTTGCCTTTTCGAATTTGGAAAAAAACGGACACCGGTAGGCACAACTAGAGCGTAACACGAACATTTTGTGAAAGTTTGATGAAAATCGGCACAGAAATAATGGCTGTAGACCGCGTACAAAACTTTGTAGACAACGTAAAGTTTGACGTCATTTGACGTCATAGGGATAAAAAAATCAATGAAATTAAATATTCAGTATCTTTAATGTATGCATTAAATTTTCCATGCCCCTGGAAGTTTTGCAACATATAGAAATTAACGCATAGATAAAAGATATTCTTTTTGACCTTATGACGTCAATCTCCATTTTTTTTTTATTAAACACGATCCAGAAATAATGGCTATAGACCGCGTACAAACACTTTTAGACGACGTCAAGTTTGACGTCATAACACGTCATAGGCAAATGAAAATAATTGAAATGCAAAATGTTCTATCGGAAGCATATGCTATTAAATTTTCAAGGTGCTCGGATGTTTTCAACATATAGAAGTTAAAACGTAAAAAATTAGAAATTCCTTTTCATCTCATGACGTCATATGACGTCTTTTGACGTTCATCTTCAGAGAATCTAAAGAAATTCGAGAGACTTATATTCTGTCCGAATATCAGCTTTCTAGATCATCTAGAAGCGATATTATACGCATTTGAAATTTGACGTCAATGGTTCGAATCTTGGATTCGCCATAGAACCATTGCCATAGAACCATTGCCTTTTCGAATTTTGAAAAAAAGGACAACGGGATGCACAACTAGAGCTTAACACACACATTCTGAAAATCGGTCCAGAAATAATGGCTGTAGACCGCGTATATATGACGTCATATGAATATGACCTTCATTGCATCCGAAAGCTCATGGTTTGAAATATAGCCAATAACATTTTCATTGTTCTGAGTCAATGGCAACATATCGAAATTAACACAAATATAAGAGGAAGAAAAAAAGAATAATAATAAGAAGAATAATAAACTAGAAGTCGTTTGTTTAAGATACAAACGAAGCGGTTTTCCGTTTGCTTATTTCAATGGTATTGAATATATAAGTTAATAAAAAGAAATGGAATAATGATTCATTATAATAGATGATTAAAAACGTAAATCATCATTGTCATAAATTATATATACTTATGTTCAAAAATAAGCTTTAAATCTTTTTTTCTATTTATTTTCATCTGCTTATGAAGATATTGAGAAAGCAGAAATGTGGATCTTATTTGATTACACAACCATTTACTATCATTCAGAAAAAAACAACAACAGGAAACTTATAAGATAATACTATCCTCAAGAATTGTTTTCTTACGTTATTCAATCGATTTTAAAAGTGTTTTTTTTTCATTCTTTATTTAATATCTTTTTCTTTGTAAGCATATGACTTAACAAGTATTCATTGCAACTTGATCCACAATTAAAATTGTAAAAACGAAAAAAAACTTTAAAATCGATGACTTTCGTTTTACCTTTGCAAAATTAGATAGAAACAAAGGAAGAGGTGTAAGCAAAGAAATGAAAATAATTTCTTATTTCTATGCAATTAACGTTATAAACGTCTTGAAACTTTCAACAATTCATTTGCTTTGTATAATTGCTTATTTTTACAGATTTAGAAAAAGAAACCGTTAAACATTTAGAAAACATAAAAAATCGAAAATGCATCAGGGGGGTTTGTAACATTTAGATATATTTTTAGGACCAAAGTTCGAAACTCAGTATTGCCATGAAATCTTTATCTTTTCGAATGTTGAAATTTGAATGAAACGGTGCACATCAACATTCTAACGAACACCTTCCGTGGAAATATCAAGATAATCCGACCAGAATTTAAGGCTCTAAACGCAAACACGCTTTTGATGTTGACGTCAAATATGAAAATTATAAATGAATGAATGTATAAAAAGATACCTTTTTATCGCTGCAATTTCAATTTCATTAAAATTGACTCAAAATGTATGATGCCAGAGCGAAAGAAATCTTTGAAAAAATAGGATTTTGTCCATTAAATGACGTCATAACCACGTGACTTAAGAGAACATCTTTCAGAGAGAAGAAAGTAGACCTATGGGCCAACAAGCTGTCTAATTTCCATGCTTCTAACTCATCAGTAGCCTTTCTAACATTAAATAACAGTTTAAGGACCAAAGTTCGAAACTCGGTTTTGCCATAAATTCTTAAATTTTTCGAATTTGAAAAATTGATAGACAAGGTGCACATCTACATCATAACATGCATCTTCCATGAAAATATCAAGATTATCCGGCTAGACTTGAAGGCTCTAGAGCGCGAACAAATTTTTAAAGTTGACGTCATAACCACGTGACTTAAGACAAAATCTTTCAGAAAAAAGAAAGTAGACATCTGGGCCAATAAACTGTCCAATTTACATGCTTCTAACTCATCAGAAGCCTTTGTTACATTAAATAATAGTTTAAGGACCAAAGTTCGAAACTCGGTTTTGCCATAATTTTTAAAAAAAAATGAATTTGAAAAATTGAAAGACAAGGTGCACATTTACATCATAACATACATCTTTTGTGAAAATATCAAGATAAAACGACAAAACATAAAGGCTCTTGAGCGCGAACAAACATTTGAAACTGGCGTCAAATCTGACGTCATTTGCCGTCATTGAAAATTGAAAATGATTGATTTTAAAAATTTGAACCTTTTTTGTCGAGGCATTTTAATTTTCATGTTGCTCAGACTCTGGCAACATATTGAAATTAATTAACTCTTGGATTTGGTTGGAAAATGAGGAATAATAATAAGAACTAGATTTCGTTTGCACGGCAAACGATAGGACTTTCTGCAAACCGTTAAAATCTCAATCAAATTATTGATATGGAATACGAAGAAAATATTAGGTTTCTAGAGTGTAACCTATACATTCTTTGAAAATTTTAGACGAATTCATCAATTCATAATGTCTGCACAGCGCTTACAAACTTTTTGATCTGACGTCTATTCTGATGTCATATGAATAAGAATATTATTGCATATGAAAATTTAGCATATTTAACATATGCTATAATATTTTTGTTTGTAATTTTTGACCATTTGGATAACATTGAATATATTGCACCAGAAATGAAAACATATTATAATCCCATTACGTCAAATGACGTCTGGCCTATGGAAATCTAATGAAAACGTTTTGAATTACAACATGTGTGAAATTCAGCTTTTTACCTCGAATAGGGTCTCTGGAATACTAAACATAATTCCGAGGTGATATTTTCGAAACTTGGTTTCACCACAGAATCTCGGTCTTTTCAATATTTTGAAAACGAAAGTAAGGATGCCCAACAAAATCCTTGCTTTTTCATATTTGGTAAAACGGAGACGGGTTGGCACATATAAAGCGTAACATACACATTCTGTGAAATTTTGATGAAAATCCGTCCTAAAATAATGACTGTAGACCGCGTACAAAATTGTGTAGACGTCAAGTTTGATGTCATATGACGTCATAGGCATAAGAAAATCAATGAAATGAAATATTAAGTATCTTAAATTAATCAAATAAATTTTTCATGCCCCATTGGAGCTTTGCAACATATAGAAATTAACACTTAGATATCAAACATTCTTTTTGACCTTATGACGTCAAATGACGTTAATCCTCAAATAATAGAAATAAGTCTAAAAGACTAATATTCAGTCCAAATATCCACTTTCTAAATCATCTGAAAACGATTTTATACGTATTTGAAATTTGACGTCAATGGTTCGAAACTTGGATTCGCCATAGAACCATTGCCTTTTCGAATTTGGAAAACCGGACAAGGAATACTCAGCAAGAGCATTACATATACATTCTGTGAAATGTTGATGAAAATCGGTCCAAATATAATGGCTGTACACCGCGTAAAACCTATTTGTCCTGATATCAAATCTTACGTGATATAACGTTACATTCTTATGGAATACATTGCATTCTAAAGCTCATGGATTGATGAATAAACTGTTAAATTTCCATGGTCCTTGGAAGTTAACAACATATTTGAATTAACGCGTATATATCAGAAATTCTTTTAGACCTTATGACGTCATCTGACGTCAAATGACGTTCATCTTTTTAGAATATTAAGCAGACTTGGAGACTTATATACTATCCAAATATTAGATTTCTAACTCATCTGGAAGCGATTTTATACGTATATGAAATTTGACGTTAATGGTTCGAATCTTGGATCCGCCATAAAACCTTAGCATTTTCGAATTTGGAAAAACGGACACCGGAATGCACAACTAGAGCCTAACATACAGATTTTCTGTGAAATTTTGATGAAAATCGGCCCAGACCTGTAGACTGCGTACAAATATTTTAAAACGACATCACGTTTGACGTCAAAACACGTCATAGTCAAATGAAAATTATTGAAATGCTAAATGTTTTATCTGAAGAATTTGCTATTTAATTCTCAAAGAGCTCGGACGTTTTCAACCTGTAAAAATTAACATGTAAAGTTTAGAAATTTCTGTTCACCTCATGACGTCATATGACGTCATATGACGTTCATCTTTTGAGAATGTAAATAAATCCTAGAGACTTATATTCTGTCCAAATATCATCTTTCTAGCTTATCTGTAAGCGATTTTATACGAATTTGAAATTTGACGTCAATGGTTCGAATCTTGGATTCGCCACAAAACCATTGCCTTTTCGAATTTTGAAAAACGGACGCCGGAATGCACAACTTGAGTCTAACCTACACAATCTGTGAAATTTTGGTGAAAATCGGCCCAGAAAAAAATGGCTGTAGACCGCGTACAAATATTTTAAGACGACGTCAAGTTTGACGTCAAAACACGTCATAGACAAATGAAAATGATTGAAATGAAAAATGTTTTATCTGAAGCATAAGCTAATAAATTTTCAAGGTGCTCGGACGTTTTCAACATATAAAAATTAACACGTAAAAATTGGAAATTACTTTTCACCTCATGACGTCATATGACGTCATACGACATTCATCTTCTAAGAATATAAAGGAAACCTAAAGCCTTTAAATCCTGACTAAATATTATCTTTCTAGCTCATCTGTAAGCGATTTTATACGCATTTGAAATTTGACGTCAATGGTTCGAATCTTGGATTCGCCATATAACCTTTGCCTTTTCGAATTTTGAAAACGGACACCAGGATGCACAACTAGAGCCTTACATACACATTCTGTGAAATTTTGATGAAAATCGGTCCAGAAATAATAGCTGTAGACCGCGTACAAACTTTTTCACCTGACGTCAAGTCTGGCGTTATATGACGTCATATGAATATGAAATTCAATGCATCCAAAAGCTCATGATTTGAAATATATGCCATAAAATATTCATTGTTCAGGGCCAATGACAACACATCGAAATTAACACAAATATAAGAGGAAGAAAAAAAAGAATAATAATAATAAGAAGAAGAATAACTAGATTTCGTTTGCACGGCAAACGATGGGACTTTCTGCAAACCGTTTAAAACTCAATCAAACTGAAAATTATTAATACGAAATACGAAGAAAATATTAGGTTTCTAGAGTGTAACCTATACATTCTTTGAAAATTTTCGAAAAATTCATCAATTTATAAAGTTTCAGATCGCTTACAAACTTTTTGATCCGACAACTATTCTGATGTCATATGGATGTGAATATAATTGCATATGAAAATTCAGCATATTTAATATATGCCCGAAAATCTTTGTAGTTCTGGACCATTGGGATCACACTGACTTTATTGCACGAGAAATGAAAACATATAATAACCCCATGATGTCAACTGACGTCCGGCCTATGGAAATCTGAAGAAAACCTTTAAAATTACAATATGTGTGAATTTCGGCTTTTTTCTCATATGGAGTACTCAATCTGACTAAAGTCATCTCCTATATAAACGCTACGCTACATAAGATCGTAGGAAGATCGTGTACTTTAGTCAGGTTGTACTAAATTTAATTTCGAGGTCATATTTTTTGAAACTTGGTTTCACCACAGAACCTCGGTCTTTTCAATATTTTAAAAACGAAAGTAAGAACGCACAACAAAATCCTAACTTATACCTTCTGTGAATTTACTAGAAAAAACATTCAAAAATAAATTCTGCAGAGCGCGTACAAACGTTTTAACTGACGTCCAATCTGGCGTCTATGATGTGCTATGAATTTGAAAATCATTGCATTCAAAAGACATGGTTTGAAATATTTGCCATACAATTTTCACTGTTCTGGGCCATTGCCAATTACATTTTCCGAAAATGTTTATAATTATGTAAAAGTGAAAGTAGGGTATTTTCTATTTTCCAAAAATGCTTAACTTACAGAGTAGCAATACCACGTGACCAGGACGTCACTGAAGGCACCAAATCCAACACAAAACTGCCAACTTTTGTCTCTCCTTGAACATAGAAAAGTATCCGTAAGTAGTATAGGTTAGTTCATAGTTGCCTTTAACTACACAATATACCCAGTCAGCAGAAGTTATCGGGCCAATATAGCACTGATATCGGCACCTATGTCTGCACTGTGGGTCATTAATACCTCCGCAAAATGATTTGATACAGGAGAAGCCAGACTCCAGACGGAGCATAGATAAGAACCTGTATACATAGTATATTATATATGATAGCAATCAATAAGTAAGTAAAGTCATTTTTTAAAGTGGACAGAGAATCAGTTATGGTTATTTGGCAGAGCAGTATAAAAGCGTAGTCACAGTTCTTAGACATTGCGCTTCTCCTAGTCGCCATCTGTTTATATTTTAAGTTTCAAGTAAATACCATGTATAATATTCAAGTTAATTTCGGGACAAGAAAAAAAACAACTATTTAACAAAGGGAGATAATGATAAAAATGGGACCAGGTAGAGTTACAGTTCTTGGACACTGCACTTTTCCTAGTTGCCATCAGATTCTGGTTACATTTTAAATTTCAAGTCAATACATTGTATAATATTTGAGCAATGTTCCGGACAAGAAAAACAAAATTAACCAAAGGGAGATAACGCAAAAATGAAACCAGGGCAATAATTCTGCGATCCTTAAGACAACTCAAGTGAACTTTATGACACGCACCTATCCACCTGATTATCAATTCAAACACAACATTTGAACCGAATTGGTTAAGAAATGTAGTTCGCGTCACAGGATATTTAAAGTCAAATCAGGGGCAATAACTCCGTAATCCTCGTGGGAACGAAGTGAAATTTGCGTCTTGCACATCTACTGCTAATGAAGAACATTTTTTATAAAGTATTAGATGAATCAGACTGAATTTGAAAGAGAAATTCACTGGACAAGACATTTCAAGTTGATTCAGGGGCAATAACTTCGTAATCCTTGTGGGAATGAAATGAAATTTGCGTCTTGCACATTGAGTGCTTCTGATAAATATTTATGCCAAGTATCAGGTGAAATGGCTGAAAGTACCGGACAAGATTTTGCTTAAATACCGCATGACCGACTGACTAATCAACCGACTGACCAACCAACCGACCAACAGGCTGATTCTCTTCCATTTGTGCTGGTATACAGGGGTTTCATTTCAAAACAAAAATAAATCAATAAAAACCTAGTATCATATTAATTGATATAAAATCTTAAGACATATTCGCAATTCATGCATAGATATTTCGAACCATAACTAGCTGGATTTTCCAGCAGTAGCCGACAATATATAAATTGTAGGTTTGAGTCCCAGTCGTTTTTTTTTCCTTTTGTTTTTTTACACCGAATTGTTTTTTGTTGTTGTTTTTTTAAATTTCTTTTGCTATATTACATATTTTTGCCATAATGAAAATCAGTAATTCAAGTACATGTGTACGTAAATATATAAAACACTAAGTTACATGTAATTCAGATCTCTCTCGAGGACGCGCACAACCGTTAAATTTGAAGGGAAAAATTCAAATAGGAGTCATTAAAAATGACGAAAATTAATTGGCCCCGGAATGATCACATGTATGTCAAACGCGAAAGGTAGCCAGTAAATAAAGAAAATGAAACATTCGATTTACTTCCCAGAGCAAAAATGTGTATTTTTTGTCTCAACGTCTGTCAGTCTGTAATTTGGGTCATCTTGATTTAATGATTGAAATCCTTCTCTATTATATAATCTTAACGGAGCTGTATTTCAATAGAGATTTGACTGTTTCGTTACATTTTGGAGTAAACTTAGTTCATGTAAATTTTAACACCAATGAACAATCAGTATAATTGGACATTTGTTAAGAAAAGATGACCTGTAATTTGATGGTCGTCGCATTACGACAGAATATGTTCAAAAACAAAAACTACAAGATGAAAAAAAAAAGAAAGAGCAATGCTGTTTTGGGTTAAAATGAACATTATTTCAACCATCTTTTTTAGATCCGTTCAGCATTTTTTCCTATTTTTTGATTAACAAAAATAAATAAATTTAAAAAAGAATTTTACCACAGGCATATAAGAAATAAGTGCATTCAGGTTTTGAAAAAGACAATAATGTAATGCCCAGGCATTACTAATTTTACTTATCTTGGGTTGGCTCTATGGATCTCCTATTGATGATTTTGCAGCGCTCTCTGACAAATCACATAAATTTTGACAGTTGACAGACTTATTTGCGAGCTCAAATAGCCAAAATAATATATTATGCCAGGATCATTCTCTCTCCGTGTCACATTTGCACTCGGTCTCGATGTAAACATGCCATGTAATCCATTTGTGTAATGTCTGTATTTAGATATTCAGTGTGGTTTAGATGTCATTTCCAGCTTGATTCACTTTTACAAGTTATAATTAAGGTTTATGCCAAGTAAATCCGTTTGATTATTGGTAGAACATTGTATTTTTTAAAGTTTTAATCTGCAAACCACTTTTTACACGAGGGAGACCTTTTTTTTTATTTCCATATTTCAGGTTGTTGCTCTGTGTACTATACTGTACTATACTATATTGATAAAGAAAAGAATTGACACACCATTAAATTATTGTCAACACTTGTTTAGCTAGTAATATCAATATGATATTAGTAAAAAGTTTATTTTGCAATTTATATGACTAATACATATTTGTAAACTTACATTTTCCGAAAATGCTTCAATTAAGGTGAAAGTGAAAGTAAGATATTTTCTGAAAATTCTTACAATTGGGTTTAAATTCGTATCTTTGATGTAACTTCCTTATACTTTAATCAATTTCAAAAACTACCAAAATAATCGTCTTAAAATTCTCTACATCTCACTTGCTAAATGTGTGCACATATTTCCAATGATTCGTAAGATATAAAACCTTAAACTCTTACATAACGGCAAAATCGCTGAAATTCTACATGTTTAAATTCTTATTTTTGATGTAACGTCCTTATACTTTGACCAAAATTTTCTACATTTTACACGCTTTATATATAGGAAAATTTTCAATATTTATTGAGATACAAGCTCTTAAACATCGAAAAAATTGCTAAAATCACTAAAGCTACATGCACAATTTTTTTTCCATTACCCCATGAATCTTAGGCCAATCATTAAACTTTAAGCATCAATAGAACGGCCAAACATTGCTCTACAAATAATATTCATCATCATATTGTCAAAAATCAAAGGTTTTCGAGATATAAACTGTAAAACACACTGAGGGTTACCACATTTTTTCCGCCATACCTCAACCGATTCAACCCCGATCATCCAAAACTAAATATTATCTGAAAGGTCTTTCTAAGCACTACAAATTATACGCATAGTGTCTCGATAGAATTTAACCGTTTTTGAGATATTTAAGGCCGATGAAAAACACGATAATTGATATATGACCATGACCTTTGGGATTTTCCGGAAACGGAAGTGACATAGTTCCATAGAATCTTTGGTACTTTCCATGGTACTTTTGGACTTACAATGGTACTTTTGGACTAACAAAAAGCATTTGACACTGTAGATCACTCAATTCTTCTCATGAAACTTAAAGCTTGTGGATTTAGCAACGACATTGTAAGGTGATTTAACTCTTATCTTTCAGACAGGCGCCAACTTGTTGATGTTTCTGGAACATACTCAACAGCTTCCCCAGTTACTTGTGGCGTGCCTCAGGGCTCTTTACTTGGCCCTCTTCTGTTTTTAATATATGTGAATGACATGTCATCAGTGGTCAGTAGTAAACTTTTGTTATATGCTGATGATTCAGCCATATTAGTTGCTGATAAGGATAAATCCAAGGTTGAATCATTATTATCATATGATTTAAAAAATGTAAGTAATTGGCTCATTGACAACAAATTATCTTTGCACCTTGGTAAAACAGAATCAATACTTTTTGGGTCAAGTCACAAATTGAAGGTCAATAGAAATCTCAACATAACTTGTAATGACTCTTTAATTAAACATACCTCATCAGTAAAATACCTTGGTGTAACCTTGTT
>CM037785.1:2735995-2759600 GCA_021229015.1 Solen grandis
ATCTTCATGAAACTTGTTCAGAATGTTTCTCTTCATAATATCTTAAACAAGTTCGAATTTGGGTCATGTGGGGTCAAAAAGTAGGTCACAAGGTCAAATCTTAGTTAAACCTTGTTAACACTCTAGAGGCCACAGTTTTGGCCCAATCTTTATGATACTTGGTCTGAATGTTTGTTTCTATAAAATCTTGGCCAAGCTCGAATATGGGCCATGTTGGGTGAAAAAGTAAGTCATGAGATCAAATCTTAGAAAAACCTTGTTAACACTCTAGAGGCCATTTTTTTGGCCATATCTTCATGAAACGTGGTCGGAATGTCTGTTTCCATAAAATCTTGGACAGGCTCGAAAGTGGGTCATGTGGGGTCAAAAAGTAGGTCAATATGAAAAATCTAACACATGTTGCTTATTTATAATCAGGTGAGCGATTCAGGGCCATCATGACCCTCTTGTTTTTCCTTGCTGTATATTAAAATTACTTCTTGAAAGAAAAAAAAACTCACAAAAATAAGATTTTCTTTTACAATGTTTAATCTTTTACCACTTTAAAACTTTAAAAAACCTTCTAGTCACCATCCATTTTTTTCTGTAAACTAACTTATGTAGTGCCAATCAGTAACACTTATCAGTCAGAGACTGTTGTAAGCAGTCCAATAGCTTAGCAAATAGAACAATCGCCCTTTAAAAAGGGGGTCCAAGGCTGAAATCTTGGTCTGGCTGCACATTTTTCTCACTTTGTTATTTTGCACCGAACAAGGGATCATTATAGTCTCTCCAATGATCAGGAACATTATTAATTCCTGCAACGGATTCCAAATTGGCAAGGAATATGTAACAGTGGGAAACTTTTGTAAGTGGTCCCTGGTTTTAGTCCTGGTCTGGCTGCACATTTTTCTTGCTTTCTTAATTTAAAACTTTTTTGTGTCCTCCAAATATGTATATTAGGCCTTTGTTTCAATATTTTTACGTAGTGTGTGTGTGTGTGTTTTCATTTTCAGATTCCCCTCAAGTCTTGGCACTAGTTTTCCATTTATGTACGTGTACTTAAATATATACCTACGTAAACAAGTTCACATTTTAATAATGGTTATGTAAAGAAAAAAATTGTTTTGCTGTTAACCCACATAAATTTTATTATTAGTTTTCCTTTCCCGCCGTGCTTATTTCAATGTGCTGCCACAGGCAGCACTTTTGTACTTGTATGTGTCTGGGTCGCTCTCTAGTTCCTCCATGCTGGGACTGTCGAGGAACAATTTTAACAAGTCTGGGATGTGTACGAACTCAAGTTTCACTAATGAATAGTGAAGTATAGAGTAAGTGTTCTGTTTTATGGCACAGGATTGACCTACTTACTATCGAGTGCTGGTGCAACAAACATTCCAATGAAAATGATGCAAGGTTTGACCTTGACCTAGGTGAAGTGGATTTGACCTACTGACCTATTTTTTCTTGACTATATTAGTGTTTTTTCAATGCAGTATATGTATTCATTTTCACCACGAAGTTCCTTCGTAAGTTATTCTGGCGTGCAAGGAAAGCAAAACAGAAGGAGAAGAAGAAAACGTAAGTAAAGGAAGAGTGTGTCAACTTGTCTCCAAGTTTACCCACTGTACCTTTGTACCCTTATTTGCCAGGGTTTTACTTGGCGTATCCTGAAGCCAGCACACATTACTGACGGTATTTGTATTTGAGTGAATGCTTGCCACTTCTTAGGAACGGTCCTTTTCAGGACCACTACAATGATGTAGAAAGGATAACTTATACAATTGTCGTATGATTTTTTTTATTGTGTTCAACAACAACTTGTGTAATACAATAAATAAGGTGATGAACATTATTAAACCACAACTATTTTGAGTCTAGTGTTCAAATGTCACATTTTACTTTTTCGCTGGTCGATTCCACTCAATACAACTTGTTGATGGGTGAGCCTCAGGGCACACGATGCATGTGTCTTCTCTTGCGTTTCTTGGGTTTCACGGTAGGTTTCTCCAACACATAGACAGCCTCTAGATATTCAACATCACTGTCCGTCTGTGGCAGTGTCTCGGCCACGTCCATTTTCTGCATTTGACTGCCCGCCTGTGTGTTATCGTTTACTGTAGGTAAGTGTACAGTACTGTCCATCCCTTTCTTAGGACAGACAGATGCAAAGTGACCCTGTTCATGACAGCTGTAGCACACTGCAGGCTTCGGGAAATTAGCAACAAAATGTCCCGGTTCATGTGCTTATTTATAACAAGTAGCAAAAAAGTACATTACATGTGTATTCACAAATAATTGATTTTGTCTAACTTCCAAAGCTTTACAAACAAAAGTACTCATTTTTTAACAATAATTTGATCTACATTTGAAAGTTACTCTTAAAAATTACACATGTTTGGTCTAAGTCTGTAATAAAAGAAAATATATTTATTTCTTAAACTGGAGTGCAATTTACATTCAATGACGAAATTGTATTCATCCTCTAATACATTGCAAGAAGTACCTATTCTATCTATGAATGGAACTGAATTAGGTTTAGCCCATCTGCCAGTTTCAACATGTATTCTATGATACTCTTAATCTGGCTAATCAATATCTAAATTTTGAAATATGACAAATATCTAGATATGGCTATTTAAAAATGTGTGTTTAAATAAATGAGCCCTACTAGTACCATTCCATCCTTGGATAAACTGATATCTCAGTCTTTATTCTATATTAAATAGGAACAAATCAACATATCCAAATTCTTGAAAAAAAGCCAGGCATCATAAAAACCAAGTTGACATTAATGTTTCATTAAGGTACGCAAATTTTTCTTACCAGGATATAAATCACTGTCATTTTTTGTGCATCAGATAAACTTTCCTATTAAACTTGATATCGTCTTGATGTAATACTTTTACCCAGTATTAATTTATATTTATATAACGTATGCATTGATTACCCCAATAAATAAAGTCATTTTAATTTTAAGCCTAGTATTCTTTTACAAAAATGTAAATGGACTCGTTCAATAGCATTTCCTTGCACAAATCCCCATACTTCACAAGCGTAATTCAAAATTGGAGATAAAAGTTTATCAAAAATATTAAAAATTTTTAATATTAATTTTAACTTTTTAATATCCAACATAAATATTTTTCTTGAAAGCTTTTAGCTTGAGCTTTCGTCCTTGTACTTAGGACTTTATCAACAGAATGAGGGGATTAAAGAATTAATCCCTGTCAACACCTCCCTCACTGAGAGACAAACTGTCCCAGATGTGCGACAGATTGTGCCGGCCCCCGTCTTTGTTGAGAGATGGTTTTCGCATGCGGATGTAAATCGATTCCGATGTCCCCCTGTTTGCTAACTATGAACCGGGTACGACCGTGAAAATGATTTTGTGATTTCTTATATCCGTCACAACTCTAGTTCAAACTGCAACCTGAACCCATCTTCTTCACGGTTATCCTGTACCAGATTATCTAATCCAATGTTGCAGTATGTGGTTCAGACCCGGTTTTTCGGGCTCCCGCACAGCTTCCCTCTCACCCAACTCCGACTTTCCTTTAACAGTTTGTAAGAAACTCCAGAGGTTCTCGAATCTGGCCGGATTAGTGGGCATTTTGATACCCCCACCCTGCCTAATCTACATATTAGCCCGGTCGCCCTGGTCCCTTAGAAATCTACTGGGCAATTTAAGCTTATTCATCACCTCAGTTATTTGTCTCGTTCCTTTAACAGACCGTAACATAGCCACGGTAAAATACCTCACTTTTGAGGATGCTGTATCTACACTACTTACATTGGGTCCCAGTGCCTTGTTGTGTAAAGCAGACATTGACTCTGTCTTCCGGCTAATTCCTGTCCACCCCGACGACCATAACTTATTTGGTTTTATTTATGACAATAAGTTCTATTATGACCGCCGTTTGCCGATGGGGATTTCTTCCGCTTGTGCAATTATCGACATTTCAAAACGTCTCAGTCACCAAACTGAACATTGCAGACGACTTTCTATTCTTAAGCACCCCGCGAATGCCCAGATGTGCCAACAGTCATTGACTACTGCCTTAAAATTTGGCACCTCATAGGGGTCCCAATTCAATGTTCAAGAAAAAACAACTGAAAATGCTAGGACAATCATTACATTCATGGGTCTGGCACTTTATTCAGAGGCCATGCAGGCTCACCTGCGGAGTGTTAAGCTATTGACACCCCCCCCCCCCCCCCGCGATATGTCTGTTTGGCAGAAACGTACCCTTTGTGACTTACAATCTCTTCTTGGCTTACTGAATTTCTGTTGCCAGGTTGCTGTTCTCCCCGACGCCCTACCGTGCTCACCATTACTTTAAATCGTGAAAGTCGACGGGACATGCAGTTTTGGCTTGTTTTTACAGAACATATTAAGGACTGCAACCGCCTCTCACACGTACGCTGACTCACAGCCAATTCCCTTCCTCTTCAGACAGATGTTTCAGGTGGCATTGGTTTGGGGCAATTTTTGGCACAGAATGGTTCCATGGAGTATTGTCACCGGAACTCCTCCCACATAATATCACGTTTAAGGAACTTTTCCCCCTTGTGTTATCATTGGAGACACAAGAACAAATGCGTTTTATTATACTCCAGGGCTCCCTCTGGCTTTGTTTTTTGCCCGAGCCAATGGATGAAATTTGAAACATTGGAGCCATTTATTTTCATGAACCACTCTTTAAACCATTTTTATGAGCAAAAATGTAACAAAAGGCGACACTTTTAACGCATTTTTAGGACTGTGTGTATGCATGTATGTATGTTTAACATACAAATGTTTATGTGCTTTTAATTTCTTCTTATTAATTATACTAGTATTATTGAATTGGGGATTACAAATAACAAGAAATTATATTTAAACTTTTTTTTATTTATCACATCAATTTTTTTCATTAATGTGATGAAACAATACACCACAATATACCAATATATACAAGATGTCACACTTGTCATCAATAAACACTTTCAGTCAGTAGTACATTATGAAAAATCATGTTCAATATACATTTGTGTACATGGTTTCATATCTTACGCTTTCTCTTCAAATAAACACTTTCAGTCATGGTGTTCTATTAACAATTACATGTATATACATGATGTTTTACTGCCACTTTCAGGCAAAAAACCACTTTTAACAATATATGCAGAGAAGGAAATGGTTGAGCAATGGTTCAGTTTTTATATATACAGAGGTACAGAGCCCCTTACACAACTACTTTAGAATCCTACGAGTCTTCTGTGCAGCACAATTTTTAAATGAAAGTCGGAAATCAAACTTATCCAGAACAGGTCCCTCAATTGAAATACGGAGAAGATTTTCCAAGGCCTTTACACTTAAGGAGTTTCTGAGGCTAGCTTTGACCAGGTTTTGCCTCCTAAAACCCCGCTTACAATCGGCTGTGGAGACGGGGGCAACCAATAACCTTTTAGCTGCTTCTGCAGTTGCCGGATACACATCACTAAACCTAATGGCCATATTGGTCATATCCATAGCAGTCATGCACCGGCTGCTTTGTGAATGAGCAAAATGAGCAAAGGTCCTCAACTTATCACGTTAACCAAGGAACCCAACACCAGAGAGATACTCTGACACAGTATCAGTATCTCCTTCCTTCAGAGACAGATCTAACCCAGGGTTAAAAAGTTGCTCAAAGCAGTCAATGTGACACTGTCCTGATTCTCCGAAAATCTACCATTGAGACTTTTGACCATTTCTTCCACAAAACGATCACAGACCCTGACAGTCTCATCCCTTTGCTTATCACTATCCCTAACATCTGGACCTTCATACTCAAATGTGACCTGAGTCTTTGTACGAGGGATGTTCAAATTGAAATGCAACTCGGGTTATATTATGTAACTACGCACGCTTTTCCTAGGGGCATCAATTATCTGTAGGTCGATACCAATTTTGTGTAAATCTGTCCTCTCTAGCCTCGGCTACACAAAGAGAAATATTGCATACTCGTACTAACTAATGATAAAATGGTTGGTAAAAAATCTGCGTTCGTTGCCCACATACGGGCCTACATCAAAAACCGCTGTTTTCTTGGTATAGGTCCAAAGGAGATATTTCATGAAATATGCTAAATTTATGGACCTGGTGAGCTGTCCTATGCATCGGTTACTTGGTGGTGCAAGAAATTTGCAAGTGGAATAACGTCGTTGCAAGATGCACCATGAGGCCATCACAGAAAGACAGCAACCAGTCCCAAAATGGTAAAAAAAAGTCAGAGAAATTGTATCGACAGATGCAAGATTCACTATTAGGGAAATAGCCCGAAAGGTAGGCATCTCAATAGAGGCAGTTCATTTAATTCTAAGGAAGCAACTTAAAATGAATGAGATGATGGATACCCCATTTGCTCACAGAGGAGCAGAAGCGCCTCCGCGTGAAAATGGCAAAATCTTTGCTGAAAATGTACCCAAAATACAATAATCGCTCGTTTGCCAATATCGTCACAGGCGACGAACCATGGGTGCATTTCTGAGCCCAAACAAAAACATGAAACAAGATATGGGCTACAAAAGACATGAAAAGGCCATGTATAGCCAAACGCACAATGAGCGTCAGAAAGGTTGTGTATGCAGTTTTCTTCACAAATCAAGGGTACAAATTGCTGTATCGAAAGGTAAATCGGTCAAAAGCAAGTTCTACAGAGGGGCTGTTCTAAAAAAGTTGAAGAAATATTTCAATAGACGCAGGCCAGCGACAGGTTTGTCGGGGGTCAGGTTGCTGCATGACAACGCGTCTAGCCACAAAGCGGCTATTGTACGCGACGATTTTAAGGCAGGAAAAGGTTGTAGAGCTTCCGCACCCGTCGTATTCCCGAGACCTTGCCCCCTGTGACTACTTCCTGTTCCCAAGGCTCAAAAAGTACCTCACTGGACGAAAATACAAAACACGAAAAGATCTTGGTTCAGCCATCTTCCGGTGTCTCAAGGGTATACCCAGACTGCCTTTAAAAATTGGATCAAAAGGTTGAAACTGTGCATAGCTCACGGAGGTGAATACGTTGAAGGAATCCGATAGTTGGTTTGTGAAAATCAAATCCATTCTAGAAATGCTAGGAATTGCATTTCAATTTGAACATCCCTCGTAAGAACAACAGACAAGAACTTGACAAGATTTGACCAACTGCGTGGCAAAACGTTGTTAGCCAGGTTGTTTTGTACAGCGAAGTACACGTTCTTCATGGCCGATATGACAGCTTCTTCACTTTTACTCAATGTTGCCTTTCTTGCCTGATCCATGCCTACACTCTGCTTCTGGGCCGTCACTGCTAGTAGATGGTCTGAAACTAAAAAAAAAACAACACAAAAATGTCAAAATACAGTACCTGCAAACGTAAATGCATTGTAACTTTCAGTATTAAAATTTAATATCAAATATCAGGTCCACTAGATTTTTCCAAGAAATAATTATTCTAATTCAATGTTGGTATAGTTATTCATTAAAGTATTGTCTCATGAAGGAACGGAACAAGTAAATGTAATTGCATTGTTTGAAATAAAGAAATTTAATGGAGGTACACAATTATTAACTGAATTCATGTCTCATTAATTACTTTTGGTCATTGCATGCCTTGTCTCATTTTTTTGTTCATAGCTGAACAACCAGAAGTAAATGAGTTGCAGTTTTTGGCAGAAATGCAAATCTCACAAAACATTGATCTTGTCTTAGAGTCATATCTTAACCATGGGTGACCCAAGTTTCCATGCTTCCTTAAAACTTCTGGAAGGCAATGGAGCTAGCTTTGCTAATTTTGACGGTTAATTTTGCATCTTAACCGAATCCAGTTTACGTTTAGAACTCATAATTGTAACTGGTAAAGATCTAAAAAAAAATGGACAAGTTTATATACTACGAAGATTTTCGGCAATTCTTTTTCTTGTGATCTATGAAATTATTTACCACGTCCTTTAATTTTTCGTTTGCCGACATTGTCTTAATATTGCTGAATAAAACTCGTTACAAATACACTATGGGCTGCTGTCTGATCGTCTCGTTAATTACTCAATCATTTTGTATCTAATTCTACCCTTAATCGTCGTTAATCGGCATTGCCGGTATAGTCTAATTAATTTTGAACATAACCGTAACCAATAACGTAAAAGTTCAAAAGTGATGCCTGTGGCAGCACATTGAAATAAGCACGGCGGGAAAGAAAAACTGATAAGCGAATCACAGCGTGTGTCAAACGGATAACCAGTCTGGCCGCTTATATGATTTACAATCCAGAACAGAACAGAAAAAAACTGAAATAAGCACGGCGGGAAAGAAAAAATGATAATAAAATTCATGTGGGTTAACAGGAAAACAAATTGGTTTTTTTTAAATTTTTACACAACCTTTATTGAGATGTGAATTTGCTTACATAAGTATATATTTAAGTACATAAATAGAAACTAGTACCAAGACTTGAAGGGAATCTTAAAATAAAAAAAGACACACAATACGTTAAAATATTGAAACAAAGGCCAGACGAGGACTGAAGCCAGGGACCACTTACAATAATTTCCCACTGATAACAGTTACATATTCCTTGCCAATTTGGAATTCGTTGCAGGATTTACAGAGATCAAATTAATAATGTCCCTGATAAACAACAACAACAACAACAACAACAAAAAAAAAAAACAAAAAAAAAGGGGGGCCAAGATAGCCCTAAAGACGCTCACCTAAGAAACACTGCCTTCGTTGCTTGTACAAGTCACTAAATTATAGCGTAGTTGTACTGAATACATAAACCATGAGGTCATTTATAATTCCACGAACTAAACAGTGCCTGTAATTGAAATTTAAAGTCAAACTTGACTGAGAAATTATGGCTTTAAACACCAAAATTTAAACATTAAAAGTGGCATAACTCCTGACCTAATTGGCCAATATAAGCCATAATCAAACTTGGCCAAAAGGAACTTCAGAAATGAAAAATAAAAAATTTTTTTTTAAATCAAAAGGAGCATAACCTACCTAACTGATGGATTTCAGCCATAATCATAAACCATAAACTTGGCCAAAAGAATATGGCTATAAAAATACCAAAGAGTTTGAAATTAATTGCTTAAGAAATGAAGATAAAAAAAAAATCTGGCATTTTTTTTAAAAAATGAAGATGCTAGAGCGCAAACAAACCGAAAATTGGCATTTTTTAAATATTTAAAGGGACATTACTCCTGACAACATAGACATTTTTGTAATATTAAAAGGAGCGTAACTCCTGACTTTATAGGCCGATATCAGCCATAATCGAACTTGGTCGAGATATTATGGTAATAAACATTGTCATAAAGTTTGAAGATGATTGCTTAAGAAATGAAGATGCTAGAGTGCAAACAAACTAATTGTGGACAACGGACGGACGGACGGACATTCATCGATCCTAATAGCTCATTCTGAGCACATGTGCTCAGGTGAGTAAAAACATTGAAGATACTATAATTATCCCTTGTTCGATGCAAAATAACCAAGTGAGAAAAATATGCAGCCAGACCAAGATTTCAGCCTTGGACCCCTTGTTTAAAGAGCAATTGTTCTACTGGGTAAGTTATTGGACTGCTTACAACCGTCTCTGACTGATAAGTGATACTTATTGGCACTACATAAGTTAGTTAACAGAAAAAAAATGGTTGATGACTGGAAGGTTTTATAAAGTTTTACATCAGTTAAAGATTAAACATTGTAAAAGAAATCTTATTTTTTTGTGAAATTTTTTAACAAGTAATTTTAATAGACAGCAAGAAAAAAAAAGGAATGCATAGGATTTTTTTTTTGAGATGCTTTTGATATAGATATATATACATACACACACACACATACACACACACACATATATATATACATACACACATATACATACACACACATACATATACATACATACATATACATATAGATATACACATACACACACATATACATACACACACATACACACACATATACTAGATAGGCACTAGATTCAAGTATAACTTAGGCACACTGAACCAAGTTCCTCATTTAAAGGTCAGAAGGTCAATCAGTTGATATTTTCTGATTTCTCAACTAATTCAAACAAGATAAATAAATAAAAAAAACAGCCATCACATAAATTGATTGAAATCTGAAAAAGAAATGAGCCGACGGTCAAAAAATGCGCGAAATTTATGTGTTACATCCATATTTGGAAAGCACGTGCACGTTTGTGAATACTTTAACAACACGCTGACGTAGCACTTATATGGCGCCATCTTCTAATATAGCAGCATAACGTAGTAATAGGGCGGTGCAAACTCTAAGTTAGTCAGTGTTAATTAAGAATAGGTTAGTGTTTTTTTTAGTAAGCATTAAGTCCATTAAATCGGTGTGGCGCGGCAAAGCCGGCAAAGCCGCGCGACCGATTTAATGGACTTAATGCTTACTAAATAACACTAACCTACTTAGTGTTTGAAATTATGTTTTGAAATTTAACGCAGTCGTACATTCCAAATATAGTATTGATTTTTTAGACTCCGCCCTATCAACCTGTTACCGGCGTGAATTACATCACGTGACATGTAACATGTTATGTCAAAGGTCAACGCGTCGCTCTAGCTGTGTATATCTGTGTAGATCTACGCTCCAAATGAGCATTGAACCGGAAGCCGACTTTGATCTCTTCGGCAAAAAAGTGGTGATTGAAATTTGAATAAAAGATACTGTTTAGAAAGGTTCATATATCTGCACCTATATATGTTGTGTTTTGGACATTATTTTTTTTTTTATTTAAGTAACCCTTGTTTGTAAGTGTTTTTTTTTTCTTCTCTTCTCATTATTTATATACATTTTTCAATTTGAATTTATTTAATCGGATATTTACTTAATCGCTTTGTTTAGTAATTAGTTATATATTGCCCATTCTGTGTGTAGACATTGAAATTACACAAGTGTCTTTAAAGCGATGACCGATACTAATGTTGTTAGAACTTGTGGTCAAACCCTCTTACTTATTTTTTAAAATCTACAATGTTGTATCATCATTACTTAGGCAATAATACATGTTTAAACTAAACTAAGCGAAAGGGTAGAGTTCTTTTGTTATTTTGGATTAATCAGAATCCTGGTGAGTAATGTTTGTTCTTTATGGTTGCTGTGTATTATTTTTTGTCGATGTTCATGCGTTCACATCAAAAATCCCTGTAACACGTTACACATGCGTGGACTAAGACCACAATTTAAATTTACTATATGTTCTATATAAACATATATACAAATGACAATTTCTGTAAGGGACATTGGCATCCAAACTTACCCTCATTAGATAGATCTATTCAAGAGAAATAATTCTGTACATTTTAAACATGGGGTCACCCGACTACTTTTTGACCTATTTAAGGCCAAATAACATGCGTATGAATTTAGTGCACCGGTCGGCCATTTCACGCCAATTTTCTCAAAAATTCCCCCCTCAGTAATGCTAAACTATTAAGATTGTTGTGCAATAAGGCCTCCAAATTGGGCATTTTATGACTATTTTAACTGTTCTATAGAATTCAATCCTTTATTGCATGTCTTTCAGTCAAAATCTCACCTTAATTCAGTATTAAATAGGGTCACTTTTTTCTGTGTAGGCACATCCGGTAACCAAGGGCAGGTAATTGTGGTCTTATGCTATTTTGGTGAACACATAAAGCTCCGCTTCTCGACACATCTTGACGCACATGCGCAGTGAAGGTGCTTGAAGCTGGTTTTAAATTGATCAGTTGATTTAGCGGAATAGTGTTTAGTGACAAGTTGATGCCGATTAAATGAATTAAATGGAGACAAAATTTTGAAAAAATGGAATGATTTCATTGGACAAAATATAATTTCAAACACTAAGAGAGAATTTAACAGTTAAGAAGCCGTCACTCGCTACGCTCGTTCTGGCTTCTTAACTGTTAAATTCTCTCTTAATAAACACTAACTATAACGAATATAGTCGTCTCCATCGTATGTACAAGCATTATTGAAATTTATCTCACGAGGCTACACGCGTCGACGAATCTATTGCATGGTAGCATTTAAGGTTATATTCCCGCGGCTGTACACGAAATTAAAATAAAAAAGAATTTTGATATGCAGAATTAATAGGTTTTAGTTTAATTGCTTATATTTTAAAAACCTATAAAACTAGACCCAAATATGCTACAATTGAATTTAAGGGATTTTCAGGACATATATTTTGGTACCTAGAATACTAAAACTGGAATCGCTCAGACCCTCACCGCTGTGGGTTCGAATCCCGGTAGGGACTTCGGATTTTTCATGTGAGGAAGCCTTCGTCGTGGAAACAGGCATGTGCAGATTTAAACTTTTAAAAATACGGTGTTCTACCAATAATCAAACGGATTTACTTGGCATAAACCTTAATTATAACTTGTAAAAGTGAATCAAGCTGGAAATGACATCTAAACCACTCTGAATATCTAAATACAGACATGGCATGTTTACATCGATGTGACACGGAGAGAGAATGATCCTGGCGTAATGCAATATTTTGGCTATTTGAGCTGGCAAATGAGTCAGTCAACTGTCAAAATTTATGTGATTTGTCAGAGAACGCTGCAGAATATCATCAACAGGAGATCCATAGAGCCAACTCAAGATAAGTAAAATTAGTAATGCCTGTTTGTAATTATTGTCTTTTTCAAAACCTGAATGCACTTATTTATTATATGCCTGTGGTAAAATTCTTTTTTAAATTTATTTATTTTTGTTACTAAAAAAAGGATAAAAATGCTGAACGGATGTAGAAAAGATGGTTGAAATAATGTTTATTTCATCCCAAAAGAGCATTGCTCTTTCTTTTTTTCATCTTTTAGTTTTTGTTTTTGAACATATTCTGTCGTAATGCGACAACCATCAAATTACAGGTCAACTTTTCTTAACAAATGTCCAGTTATACTGCTAGTTCATTGATGTTAAAATTTACATGAACTAAGTATACTCCAAAATGTAACGAAAGAGTCAAATCTCTAGATTTCAATCATTAAAACAAGATGACCCAAATTACAGACTAACAGACGTTGAGACAAAAAAAAATACACATTTTTGCTCTGGGAAGTAAATCAATTGTTTTATTTTCTTTATTTACTGGCTACCTTTCGCGTTTGACATACATGTTCTCACATGGGCCAATTAATTTTTGTCTTTTTTAATGACTCCTATTTGAATTTTTCCGTTCAAATTTAACGGTTGTCTCTTGGACATTTTTTTTAATATTAATGCTGTAATCAGTGCTATCACTCTTTTGGTAAAATAAATGCATAATTATTATCAACACAAACATGGCGCATCACTGTCAAAAATTAGTGATGCATGGATGCTATCATAAAATTCAACACGCCCTTGGCTGATCTGTCAATCAAATGCATGTGACAGGTGATTTGGAGAATATATATACACGCATGTGTATTTCAGTGCATGTAAACATGGGTCCCAGTAGGGATTATGATATGTCGGCAAAATCAAAGCATGTTGCACATCAACAGGCTAGTCGCAAGCGCATGGGAAAAACCCATTATGAAACCATTATGAAGTTGAACTGAGTAAACGGTGCAGACAAATCATTAATCATGATAATTTGAGTTTCAATGTATCAAATATGCATGCGTCCGACAAGACGCACATAATTTTAATTTTTAAAGTGTGCGTCCTCGAGAGAGATCTGAATTACATGTAACTTAGTGTTCTATTTATTTACGTACACATGTACTTGAATTACTGATTTTCATTATGGCAAAAATATGTATGTCTAATATTGCAAAAGAAATTTAAAAAAATAACAACAAAAAACAATTAGATGTAAAAAAACACAAGGAAAAAAAAAACACGACTGGGACTCAAACCTACAATTTATATATTGTCGGCTATTGCTGGAAATTCCAGCCAGTTATGGTTCGAAATATCTATGCATGAATTGCGAATTTGTCTCCTGCATAATTATTATCTGTTTTCATTACAGTTTATTAAATACAATATCTCCAGTATCTATTTTTAATACGTTTTTATTTAATTTTGACTTCAATATCGCAATCGTTCTGAGTCTGAAATAAACATGAAAATTGTCACCATTTAGTTTTAAGAGATAAAATAAATTTTGGAATTTCTTCTCTGTGTAGTAAAAAAAGAGGGAAATCTATAAGTAAAAAAATTCTTAATATAGCCCCGAACTGTTGTTAAATCCAAAATGTGTGCTTCCTTAGAACAGTTTTGCAAGCAACCCTGTTCTATAAACCTTAAGATTTTATATTAATCAATATGATACTAGGTTTTTATTGATTTATTTTTGTTTTGAAATGAAAAACCCTGTATACCAGCACAAATGGAAGAGAATCAGCCTGTTGGTTGGTTTGTTGGTCAGTTGGTTGATTGGTCAGTCGGTCATGCGGTATTTAAGCAAAATCTTGTCCGGTACTTTCAGCCATATCACCTGATACTTGGCATAAATATTTATCAGAAGCACTAAATGTGCAAGACTCAAATTTCACTTCATTCCCACAAGGATTACGAAGTTATTGCCCCTGAATCAACTTGAAATGTCTTGTCAAGTGAATTTCTCTTTCAAATTCAGTCTGATTCATCTAATACTTTACAAAAAAATGTTCTTCATTAGCAGTAGATGTACAAGACGCAAATTTCACTTCATTCCCACGAGGATTACGGAGTTATTGCCCCTGATTTGACTTTAAATATCCTGTGACGCGAACTACATTTCTTAACCAACTCGGTTCAAATGTTGTGTATCAATTGATTATCAGGTGGATAGGTGCGTGTCATAAATTTCACTTGAGTTGTCTCAAGGATCGCAGAATTATTGACCTGGTTTCATTTTTGCGTTATCTCCCTTTGTTTAATTTTGTTTTTTTGTCCGGAACATTGCTCAAATATTATACAGTGTACTGACTTGAAATTTAAAATGTAACCAGAATCTGATGGCAACTAGGAAAAGTGCAATGTCCAAGAACTGTAACTCTACCTGGTCCCATTTTTTAATTATCTCCCTTTGTTAAATAGCATTTTTTTCTTGTCCCGAAATTAACTTGAATATTATACATGGTATTTACTTGAAACTTAAAATATAAACAGATGGCGACTAGGAGAAGTGCAATGTCTAAGAACTGTGACTACACTTTTATACTTCTGTGCCAAATAACCATAACTGATTCTCTGTCCACTTTAAAAAATGACTTTACTTACTTATTGATTGCTATCATATATAATATACTATGTATACAGGTTCTTATCTATGCTCCGCCTGGAGTCTGGCTTCTCCTGTATCAAAGCATTTTGCGGGGGTATTAATCACCCACAGTGCATACATAGGTGCCGATATCAGTGCTATATTGGCCCGATAACGTCTGCTGTCTGGGTATATTGTGTAGTTAAATGCAACTACAGTGGTCACTCGATTCCTCAAGGTTGGACGGGATCAGCATAAAAATTCGAAGAATCGCCATATTCGAGGAATCATTTATATGTCAAAATTCAATATATTTATAATTGTTGATACCTCAACTTTATCTTTTCATTAATTATTTTGTTACGTTTACACTTCAATAGTACCTTTTAAACATAGAATATATTTAACCATTACAAAAATAACTCGATTATAGCTTTCATTGCAAAAGTTAAGTCAGAAATAAGTTCTTTATTACCGATAATTTGATTGAAACCCTTTGTTTTAATTTGTGTAATTGCGGCGTTGTGTATGTTTTACTTTCTTGTAATAAACACTTAACATTTTTCCGTGGTTCTCCAAATTAATGATTACAGAGAAAATAAAAACACACAAACAACCAAAATAGGCTTCTTTAATGACAAATGATTAATTATGCAGACCCGTCACAGTTTGTTACATGATCAGTAGTACATGTCCGTGTTGATATAACGATTCACCTATGTACTCTCGGAGGTTTGCGGATGTGTGAAAAGGTGTGAATTACAGGAATAGGTGGTCATAGGGCTGTTGTTTGCTTGTCAAGGAGATACAGATAGGTTTTGTTATCGACTTCGAGGAATTGCATAGAAATTATATAGAATGCTATTTAGGGACCGGGGACAGGGCTCAAGAATCCCAAATCGCATGTTTGAAAAAATTTATATAGAATAAGAAGGGCTAAAACAAGGGACCGGGCTTGTAGATCGAGTCATCGCCGGTATTCAATGAATCGCCACATTGAGGAATCGCGTGACCACTGTATGAACTAACCTATACTACTTATTGGTACTTTTCTATGTTGAAGCGGAGACAAAAGTTGGCAGTTTTGTCTTGGTTTTGATGCCTTTAGTGACATCCTGGTCACATGATATTGCTACTCTGTAAGTTAAGCATTTTTGGAAAAAAGAAAATACTCTACTTTCACTTTTACATAATTTCAAACATTTTTGGAAAATGTAATTGGCAATGGCCCAGAACAGTGAAAATTGTATGGCAAATATTTCAGACCATGTCTTTTGAATGCAATGATTTTCAAATTCATAGCACATCATATGACATCATAGACGCTAGATTTGACGTCAGTTAAAACGTTTGGACGCGCTCTGCAGAATTTATTTTTGAATGGATTTTCTAGTAAATTCACAAAAGGTATAAGTTAGGATTTTGTTGTGCATCCTTACTTTCGTTTTCAAAATATTGAAAAGACCGAGGTTCTGTGGTGAAACCAAGTTTAAAAAAATATGACCTCGAAATTTAAATTAGTACAATCTGACTAAAGTACAAGATCTTCCTAAGATCTTATGTAGCGTAGCGTATATATAGGAGATGACTTTAGTCAGATTGAGTACTCCATATGAGATAAAAAGCTGAAATTCACACATATTGTAATTTTAAAGGTTTTCCTCAGATTTTCATAGGCCGGACGTCATTTGACATTATGGGGTTATTATACGTTTTCATTTCTCGTGCAATAAATTCAGTGTGATCCCAATGGTCCAGAACTACAAAAAATTTAGGGCATATCTTAAATATGCTGAATTTTCATATGCAATTATATTCATATCCATATGACATCAGAATAGACGTCGGATCAAAAAGTTTGTAAGTGATCTAAAACATTATAATTTGATGAATTTTTCGAAAATTTTCAAAGAATGTATAGGTTTCACTCTAGATACCTAATATTTTCTGCGTATTCCGTATTAATAAGTTTCAGTTTGATTGAGTTTTAAACGGTTTGCAGAAAGTCCTATCGTTTGCCGTGCAAACGAAATCCAGTTGTTACAGTGGAACATCTCGAAACCGCACGGTGCCCGGACCAGCTAAAATGTCCGGTTTTCAGAGGTGTGCGGTTTACAGAGGTTTTTGCTCTTTCAGTGCTTATTTTGCTTTATGTATGGGATTCAATGCATATTCTTCAAATGTTATGTGTATGGGATTAATTGTATGTGAGGTGTAATTGTTTATTTCTTATTAATGTGTTAATTACAAGATAAGTACATGTTTACCAAATAGAATGGGATTGGGAATCAAACTCAAAACAATGCATAACTGTACATTATAATCATTTTATTGTAACCTTATCAAACTGTAAAAGAGATATGAAAAGGAAGTTAAAGAACCTGAATATATCTCAGCCGTCATATTTACTCATTTAAAGTTTATCACAAAATGCATTCCACAGAATTAACATTAGAAAGAGCCGACATATTTAACTTCATTTTGTCCGGTAACCATCAAACATTTATGAAGGAAACGAAATGATGTGTTTGTTGACGGTTTTCTTTTTAATTAATCTCTGATTTAATTATCATACACATCTGATGATCATTAAGTTTGATTAACACTATTATTACCGTATTCTGTAATTGATCAATCCAGTCATTGTAAACAAGCACCGCTAATTGTATTTTTCACACATAGTGGATAAATTGCAACACCGATTAATCTCAAACCATATTACGGCCATAAACACAAAATTACAGTACAGAATTTCAAATTGATCATGCGGTTTTTT
Source organism: Solen grandis (assembly GCA_021229015.1). Taxonomy (NCBI): domain Eukaryota; kingdom Metazoa; phylum Mollusca; class Bivalvia; order Adapedonta; family Solenidae; genus Solen; species Solen grandis. The sequence goes on from CM037785.1 coordinate 2,753,960, forward strand.
TTTTCTCGGACAGAAAATTTGTGTGCGGTTTACAGAGGTTAAAATAGGCACAATTTATCTAAATATCCCAACATTTTCGTGCGGTATTCGGAATTCGGGGGGTCCGGTTTAGAGAGTATTTTTCAATATGAAATATATAGGGGAAAAATCCGGACTTTTGAAATCGTGCGGTTTAGAGAGTATTCCGGTTTTCAGAGGGTACGGTTTAGAGAGGTTCCACTGTATTATTATTATTATTATTATTCCTCCTTTTGAGGTTCAAATTAAAACAGGTTGCCAATAAGCCAGCAGCATGAAATTTTAACAGTGATCAGAGTGACTTTGGCCCTTTTGAATGCACCAATTTTCATCTACATATGACGTCATGTGACGTCACAGTTGAAAAATACTACCAAATTTGGTTCGCGCTCTGCATCAGTCATTTTAAGGTGTAAATTCGGATGTAGATGTGCATACTTACTTAACTTTTCAAATTCCAAAAGTTTTATGTGAAAATCGAGATTCGAACTTTGGTCATAAAAACATAATTTCGTATGACAAAGGCTCCTGATGAGCTGGAAGCATGACAATTGGACAGCATATGTGTCTTGGGATCTTCTTTGTTTTCCATGACAACTGACGTCGTATGACGTCATTTAACGTCAGAATGTAATAAGCAATTTTGCATTTGAAATAAGTGGTTTTAAGGCCCTGCAGGCTTATTTTTTGTCTGATTTACATGTAACCTTTATTTAATGTGCAACTAAGTGTCCCGTCGAACATGGTGACATCCGGTTCCGGAAAATCACTAAGGTCAAGATCATATTTCAGTTATGGGTTTTTTCTTCGGCCTTAAATATCTCAAAAACAATAAATATTCTATCGAGACACTATGGGTATAATTTGTAGAGCTTTGAAAGACCTCCCATATTGATATTTAGTTTTTGATGATTGGGGTTGGAGTTTTGGCAGAAAAACGAAAATAACGTTACCCCAAGTGCATTTAACTGCTTATATCTAAGGAAAGATTGATTTTTGTAAATTAGGGTATGAATATTATTTGAAGAACGATCCCGTGCCATTCAAATAGAGTTTAAATTTTAAAGATTAGCCTTGGATTCACAAAGTTTTAGGGCGAAAACAAAACGACATGAACATATTTTTGTCGATTTTTGCAGTTCCCTCGAGGTATAACTACCCATATCTTAAAAGTGATTAAAGATACAGCTATATAAAGCATGTGAAATTTAGGGAATTTGAAGACCTTTCTAATGGTACCTAGGTTTTTGAAATTGGACACCATATGATGAAGTTACAAGAAATAAGAATTTAGACGATTCATTCAAGCACTTTTGCAGTGGTCCTTTAGTTATCTATACCTAAAAAGCTGTTACAGATAGGTGAAAATAATAAGAAAGTGAAATAATTTATACTGTAAGAGCAGCAGGGGGGGTGAATGCAGAAACTAATGGGACCGCTCCCGGACCCCACCGCCACCCCCAGCACCATTTCACGCGCCAATTTAGTACCCATACAGAGCCCTAGGGACGGCCCACAACCCTCGCCGGCCCGGGCTCAAGGGGGGAGGGGCGAAAAAGTGAGCCCTGATCACTGGTATGTGAATCGGCGCAGCGATTTTTTGAACAGCCTGCTGTAGGTGGTGGTCTGAATCTCTAATACGAACGCAGTTCAGGAGGAATTCACCGGCCCGGGCTTAGGGACGGCCCACAACCCTCGCCGGCCCGGGCTCAAGGGGGGCAAAAAAGTGGGCAGGTAGAGACCTCTGCTATTAGTCTGAGGTAGAGACCTGGGTTTTCTCTCGGAGACATTCCAGCGGCGCAATATCTATCAAGTCCTGTGAGGCAAGACACGCATTTTCTGCCATAGGTATACCCAATTGAACGTTTGTGTGCAGTTGATATACCCACCGGCATGAAGGGGACAGACAACTGCAAGTGGCTCGTTCGTGGCTTCACTAATCTCTGTGGCCGAAGTTGCCTCAAGGACTATTGCAAAATCCATCTCATGCTTCTCCGTAAAGGCTCCAGTCCGATGAGGCCATGCGCCGGATGTGGTGTGGGAGTTGGAAATATCGTTGGGCTGTGCGGGGCATGTGGCTATGACAAGGCCGAGGGTAGGCTCCGTATGAGACGTGTGAGAGCCCTCGAACAGGAGTTTGCGCGCCTGGCAGCCATTGATATTTCCATTTAGACGTGTATGTTCGGTAGAAATATACCCATCCACCAGCATGGCCACTATGGATGAACTAATCGAAGAGATTCTTGCAGAGATTCTTGCAGAAATGCCAGACCCGCGCCCCGCGCCGGAGGAGCAGTTTATCGACCTGGATGTTCAGGTCCCCTCCCCAGTTCAGCTACCAATTGCTCCTTGGGTTGAGATTCTAACCGACGCCAAGGACGAATTTGATGTTGATGGCGCCGCCGCGGTCTTCTCTACGTGGAGGGTAGAAGCAGAAGACCCGCTGGACATTGGCGACGTCAAAATTGCTGATGGCATATATGCTGGGGCTGGTCGGATGGCTTTGGATGCCCGCATGACTGACGAGAGGGCAGCAGCTTTGCTCACGGCCCTTCCAGAGGGTGAATACATGCTCAAGCTCAAGTTCTTGAGGGAGAAAGATGAGGGAGACTGGGTTGTTGAAGACAAGTTCGACCCGGTCAAGGCTGAACGGAAGAAAGGACAGGCAGTCGTGCACTTTTCCCGGGACACCAAGCCAGGTGCGCTCCACGGGATAGACAGCGTGTACTATCAGAACGCTTATCCTGTTACCGCGGTGGTGTATGGACTCTACCCCATCAGAGAACCAGACCCCGCCAACTTAGCCCCGCTAAGGGATGGCGACCTCAACTGCGTTGCCCAGAGAGTCGTAGAGCACTTTGAGGGCGCCCTAAGGGGCCAAGGACTGACCCCCACAAGGCGCCAGAAAATACAGGACTGGGAAAGGCGGGTCCACGAATCAGGCGCTACGGTGGAAGATGTGGCGAAACTGGAAAAGATCCTCGAGAGGGCGATCGTCCTCAAGGACATCGCCGGGGAGGACATCTACAACAGCGGCAAGTACCGGTTTGGGGGTAATGGTGTCAGAGGGCGTGTAGAGCTCATCGTCCACAACGGCCATGCTTGGTCAAAAGACCTCCACTTTCCCCAAGCCCGAGAGGTCCACATATACGGGGGCGACGTCTGGCAGGCCATCCAGGAAGCAACCCATGGTGACCCGGTAGCCGTCTGGCTGCTCGGAGGCAGCCAAGACAACCGGCTCAGTGTTGATCAGTTCGTGCTCCAGGATGGCCGCACCTACCGGACTCAAGAGGCCCACCAAAGACTGCAGGATGTATGTAGATTTTTGGGAGATGAGGACCTGGCAGATAGGGCTTTCGGAGAGAACCACGCAGCCAGCATAAAGGCCAAGGAGCGAAACGGCTGGAAGCCAACCCCAGCCAGCTTCCTCGACGACATCCAAAAGGCTTGTGTAGAGCACGGACACGGCGGGCTGTGGAACTCGATGGACTACGATACCAGGGAAATCGTTAGCATTGATATGAAGGCCTGCTACCCTGCCAGCTTCCAGGGGCAAGGTGAGGCCAGGCCTTACTTCCAAAGGTTCGGGCATCCCAGCCACCGCATGGCCCGCGTAGCCATCAACGGCGCACTCCCGGAAGATATTGGTACAGGCTTCGCCGAGGTCCAGGAGTGGGAGTTCGCGCCAAAAGTACACCCTGTCATCCCTGCCTGGTTTGGGAAGCATTTCACAGAGAACGGTTGGGCCCCGACGCCCCTGTTGGCCTACATTGTGGAAAGTGGCCTGTTGAATTCTCTTAAGGTCCGAGAGGCTATCATCGCATTCGAGAAGCAAACGGAGGTCTGGCTCCCGGAAGACCGAAACCAGGGCTGCAGCATTATCGGTAAGTTTACCCAGGGCAGCAAGGCCGACGGAAAGCGCCTCACCCGGAGGCTCGTAACCGACCCCGGAGAGCTCGACTTCCTGGTCCACGATACCCGCCAAAGCGGCACGCTGGTCGGGGCTCCACAAAGGTGCCCGCTGGGCCATGTTCTCACCTACTACGACGGCACCCAGCCGCAGTACGCTCACCTAAGGGCCAGCATGCTGGCATATGCCCACATCAACCTCCTAGAGATGCTTCGCCGGTTCACGCCCGACGAGGCTGTCCGAGTGGCAACTGACTCCATCTACATCCAGAAAACGGCGTTGCATAAGCTACAGGGAGTCGATGCCTACGCACCATATGACCAGCATCCAAAGGGGTATTGTACCACCTGCCACCTATGCCACGATACTCCAGTGCTTAGGACACCGATGGAGGTTGCCCCAGCTCAGTGGAGGGACAAGGGCGAGCAACTGTACATGCCAATGGAGCACGCCGCGTACCTCCCTCTGCCTGAATACAAGAAACAAGAAAAGGACATCGCCCCATCCACGGCACCAAGGCATGATGATCCACTATCAAGGTATAAGCTTAGCTACCTCAACGGCGGTGGAGGCTCCGGCAAGACCACTCGAGCCATCGAGCTCTTCCGATCAAGACACCCCTTGGTCTTCACTCCGACCCATCGTCTGGCCAAAGAGATGCGGACCCGGGAAGTAAAGGCTCAAACCTACCACAGCTTCTTCCGCTGGAGCGGACAAACGGAGTGGACCCCAGATAGGATGGGGCAGAAGTTCATCCCGAGGGTGATTATCTGGGACGAGGTCTGTACGTACCCCGGCCTATCCTCGAGACCTTTCTCGACTGGCTCGACCAAAGAGGCGTCCAGGTCGTCTGCTGTGGTGACCAGGGACAGCCACCGCCAATCGCGGGAGAGATGCCGCACGACTGGCTGCGGCAGAAGGCGGACCACTATGAGGAGGTTGAGGTCGACCACAGAGCGAAGGACACCGCACTCAGGGACCTGAAAAGAAAAATCCGTCTCCAACCCGACAAATACCAGTGCCGAGAGATGCGGAGGGCGTTGCCCAGCTGTCTTGGATGGGATCGGTTTGTGGACACGTGGAAGCCAGGCGATCTCATTCTGACCTCGAGACAAAAGGTTCGCGACAGAGCCCAGAGGCTTCTACTCCAAAAGCACAAGGAGCACTTCCCAGATGTTGCCGTCCCTCTTCTCTACCGCCCGATAGACACCCGAAGGCAGAATATTCAGGTGATGGTCCCGGGTACTCTCCGGACAGAAGAGCTTGTTCTCAACGACATCGTGGACGTTCCAATCGACGCAGTAGAGACTGCTATACAGACAGGTGACTGGCGTCTGGGGTATTCCATCACAGTCCACTCCTCCCAGGGCCTAACAATCCACAGCCCCAGAAAGTATGGATCATTGACGACTACCTACAGTGGTCCAATCTGGCCTACCTTGCTGTATCCCGAGTAGAGTACATGCACCAACTCGAACGAGTAGTCTGTCCCCCGGAGGAGGGTTCCGAGGTAAGGCAACTCACCGAGCAGCAACTCCGCAAGGCGATCCAAAGGAAGCTCGTGGCTTATAAGCGCCAGGACCAAAAGGGCCGGATGGGATTCAACCTCAAGGTCGACCACATCCTGCAGCTCAAGGAGACCCAAAGCAACCATTGTGCAGCATGCAACATCGAGCTGCTCTGGGCTTATGCCCCGAAAGACACACAGCAGTT
>CM037785.1:2759700-2809700 GCA_021229015.1 Solen grandis
ATACAATAAAAATAGTGTAAAAAAAAAAAAGAAGTTAATATTTTTATTTCATTCCCTTTCAAGACGAAGGGAGTATGTGATAATATATCTCTTTAAGAATGTCAGGCTTTTCACTGTTTCATTGCAAGTTTGTTGTTTTTTTTTGTGTGTGTGAAATTATGACATTCAATCCTATTTATGGTGATAAATGAAATGATACCACATGCTCATATGCTATCATGTGTTATCATGCTACATGGCTGTAGACTGGTGGTACATGTAATATATGATACTACTTGAACACCTATGAAAAAAATAACAAGTGTCATATTTGATTGTAATGGGGAGAAATGTAAGATTTATCACGCAAAAGAGTGTTCTTTGGAACACATCACCTGCTGAAGTGTGATGAACAGACAGATGGAAAAGTGATCCCTATGTGTCACCTCTGTTAAAAGTAGGTGACATAAAAAGTATAGGAACTGTTGACGTCACTGATGACATCAAAATGGAGTTGTTTTTCAAAATGGCGTCGTCACAAATCTGGTCAGCTGAAGTTATATTATTCTACTAAGTCTCCAGTTTATAGTGGTTGGGAAGCTCAAAAAAAAAATCCCAATGAAAACATCATAATATGGAAGTTTCATTACATTGTGAAACCTTTTGAGAACACAGGCTTTTCTTGACAGAAGACATGCAAATCCAGGTAGACTAAAGACTGTTTGTTGTGCTGAGAACATTGCTCAAGTGAAGCAAATCATTACCGAAACACCAATGATGTCTGTTAGAAATGTGTTGGGAAACATAACTAATCAGGCCAGCAATATGAGAGGTCATAGGATATGAGATACAACTTAGTAACTACATTTAAAGTAGTATCAGATATTATGGTACACCCTGTATGTGTGGCGTTACAATGAAGCTATTATAATGCTTGGCACTTAAGACCATGGTTTTCGTCTGTAGCATGATATCACAGTCATATTTGTAGCACAATGCAATTTGCTGTATAACAATGTACAATAATGGTATAATACCACATTACTGTCTGCTTCTAATAACACGTTAAACTTGGAATTGGAGAAAAACTTCAAACTGAGTAAATTCTTTTCTAGACATTTATTATGTGTACATAAATTTACAAATCAGTATTGATTTATTCCAATTTCATGATTGGAAAAATATATTTATTTCTAAAACAAGACATTAATTTCATTTGTCAGTCCATTTCTATGGAATCAACTATACAAATAGTAAACTTGAATATCGCCCATGTACAACATGGAATGCATATCAAAAATACATCAACACAATCTTACTGATAATACATAAGATTACATTTAACTAAAGTCTAATATTTTAGCACACGACTAGATGAAAAAAAAAGTAAAATAATTTATTTTTTTTACAAATGGATACAGAAAATTACTTTCAAGAATGGCAAAGTCACAATATCAGTTTAAAAATAAAATATTTATTTACTGTACTGAAATTTATCTTTCTTCTCGCAAATTCAGAATTTACCTTATGGGCACCTCTAATGTAAGATGTGACATTCTTTTTATTGTCAGTTATTATATTCTTTGAGTCGGGCTTGGTCAATGTGAGATTACTTAAAAACCGGTATACAGCAGAGGTATCATCATGAGAATGATAACATCTTTTACAGTGAATGAAATGTTTCATCGTTCATCATTAATCAATATTTCTTTAACCCTTTCCCTCATATATACTCATTTTGACGCCCTCAATAGGTACCACATAAAGCCTGATCTGCAGAAAACCACAGTTAAACCTTACCAAATTTAATTACAAAATCCTCATTTCCAGACCACTGAGGAGCAGCGAACAGCATAAAACCTGATCAGCCTGCGAGTTGCTCACAGGCTGATCTGGTTTTATGCTGTTCGCATAGGTCTTTTCATGGTTTCCTCTATGAGGGAAAGGGTTAATAGTTACTTTACCAAAAGCATGTAATAAAATCAGTTCAACCTGAACGACAATTTCAGTTTGATCAAGTTTTACAGTTGTCACTGGTAACAGGCAGGTTGAGAATCTTCAAAGTTTATCCTTAAATGCTAAAAGAATTGTATATTAAAGAAAACAAATATATCTCTTTAAGAACCTCAGTGTGAGTATATTTAACAACTGATGACTACCTTAATGGAGACTTAGCACTTTACTGTCATGTGATTTCATACCAGCAAACTCACTGAAAAACATATATACAAATCTTCTTCCATTCAAATGCTTATTTCACTTCATTTTTTATATTCATTCCACCAATAAAAATAATTCTAATATGTACAATACCTTAACATCATGGCGCTGGTCTTCATGTAATGTGAGTGTAGTATAGGAGGTGACGGGTTTGATTCCTATATTCCCCCCCCCCCCACACACACACACACACACTGCTGTAATTTGAGATTATAATGAGATAGAAAAGATAACATACATTTTAATTCTCTTTATTGACTATTTATGAAAATATACCCATTTTCTGATGCATTACACCACAAAAACAGCATTTTTCCATAAAGCATTATAGTAAGGTTATTGTGTATACATATCAAGTTGAAGTTTTGTAAAACGGGTTAGATTTAAGATGAGAATACAGTAGATCATGTTAACTTCTCACTCTGAAATTTATCAGTCTTTTAAGACTTTCATATTTAAAGGTATATGAGTAATTGTAAATGTACAAAATTGACAATTTTATAGTAAATTGCAAACAGTATGATAATCTCTATGTACAGTAGGAGTCCTGTACCTAACTACATTAATATACATATGTATGTACACACACAAGTGTTGGCTTCTAGAAGAGTACAATCTGAAATACCATAGTTCAAATTTTGGCTGACTCAAGGATAATCAAAACAGTCCATTTGTTTAACGTCCCACCGATAGTATTCCAGTCATTTGGAGACGATTAATACATGTATATAGTAACCTATAGCACTACATGAATACTAAATAAATAACAATAGATAATATTACTTCAGTAATTGCAAACATAAATTTTCCAAAATTTTAAATGCTTTAAAAGGAAGAAATTCAGACTACCAACAGTATCAGTATATGGGGAAATTCACACCAAAGATGATTCAACCAAGCTAGTATTCTGTCAACCCGTTCACTACAAATGTTAATGGGCATACACAAGCATCAAAGATGACCATCACATTAGTTTCACATAAGTTATGTCATTGCGAGGTTGAATGTTGGCCTTTTCAATTTGTTACTCCACACAGTAAACTGTGACAAAGAGAACTTCTTTTCTTCATTTGCGACAGAATGAAATGACGGTTTACACATGTAATACTCATGGTTCAGATTAACAGGCACAAATCTCTGGTTTCCATGGCCACAGGTTCAAATCCCTCAGGGACAGGATTCTTTTGGGACCCTCAAAACACACAATACTGTTGCTAACCTGGTACTTTTAATATGGGGGTTTAATACAAATATTAAGTGTCCTCCATATATACTTGTCTAGATAACTTACAAATCATTACCAATACACATTATTTCAATACAAAAGCTGTCATTTTAAAGGAGTTTCCTCACTCAAACACAGTGTTGTTTAAACAGTGTCTTCCCTGTGTAGCTGTACTCTAAACTCTTACATTAATTGTATTTATCCCCCCCTCCTAATCAAGGGCAAACAATTCTCTAATTATTACCAAAAACACAGTATTAAAACATATACATGTATAATCTATTACAGTTAAGGTTGTGTATTTTACACATTGCTTTATGTGAGTATCTATAAAAGGTGTCACTGTCTTTCACAGATTATTTACTTTCACCAACTTATTTTCCCAGTTGGTCATGTGCTGAGACTCTTAATCAGACCTCCGTACAGGTAAATCTAAAGCTATCATTGAAAGTGATGAATGCCCCTGAATGGTCACAAAAAAGTTAGGTGACAAGTTTGAACACAAATTGACAAAGCTGTAGAAGTTCCCACTTTGCAAAGACATTAGGAGCTATAAAAAATATTGTATCCCCACTGATTGAACATCAGATCCACTAAAACTGCGGAGGCTGCTGGTAGGAGTTGTACTGTGGTGCCATCTGTTGCTGAGGATTGGTCATCTGTCGCTGAAGCTGGGCCACGAGCGCGGCCGTCTGCTGCTGCTGGTTAGTCTGCTGCATCTGCTGCGTCTGTTGTTGTTGTTGCTGCTGCATCATCAGGTTGTGTTGGCGCATCTGCTGGATCCTCTGCTGTTGCTGGGGCGTCGGGATGCGCTGCATGAAGGCCCCGCTGTTGCCTGGCCCGACTGCTGAGGGATTCTGGCCCATCTGGCTGTAGCTGCCCATGCTGGGGTTCATATTGCCGGGAACCATTGACATCCTACAGGTATGTACATGTTTGAGGATACACTAAATTGTGCTAAACACTAGTTCTTAAATTTCAAAACTTTGGCTAAAAACACAATAAATTTTATGACATTCTGGTGAACTTCCTTTATAATTGTTGTTAAATACAATTTTAAAATCTTTCAAAAAATGAAGAAAAAAAATAAAATAACCAAACTTAATGATCTGGTCATAGCCAGGAACTGTTATATTCATTCCCATATGTTAGAATAAATTAGCACAAACCAAAGGATTTCTACAATTTTAAATTTTTCTGTATAAACTGTATACACCTGTTTTCCTCAGTATTCATATACCTTTCCATTTTCAAAAAAAAAAAAAAAATGCTACGAAAATTAAACAGAAATAGGACAGATATTTACTTCAGTGAAAAAAATTAACCTAATATGCTTTGTGAACTATTCCTGGGGCCTTATTTATTAACCTCCTGAATCTATACTACTATATAATAGACTATGCCTCAACATGCCCAGGTATTCATTCAAGTTATGTTAGCATTTCTGCAACTTAAATTACATTAATAATATATAAAGGTAGTATTTACAAGAATGATTGTGTTTTTCTAAGTGCTTTCATCATTACAAAAGAATCTTGACTATTAAATCTTTTTAGGAACCTGTTTGAATCAGATTCAGAGTCTATAATATAGACTGAAGTGATTGATAAAATTAGGGCTCTGCCACAAAACAAATTCTTAACAGTTCTTATATGGTATGTTTGTTGTGTTAAACATCCCACCGACAGTATTTGTCATTTGGAAACTTTATCTACTAAAGACATAGAGCTGCCACACTGCAGTATCACTTTATAGATATTTTGCATGATACCACACCCAGTCACATTATCCTGACACTAGGCAAACCAGGGAACTACCCTTATATGTTGAGCGCCAAGCAGGGAACTAACTACCATTTATAATGACTTTGGTATGTGGTGGTCGGGTCAAGTATGATCTCAGGCTCAAAGTAGAGTATCATACGCGAATTCCTATTGAAGCCATTGGGCATAGTTTGAATACGAGTATGAAAATCACACTTAAGTACCATTTTTATTTTTGAGAACACAGGACCTGATTTAGTAAGGGCTAAGCTACATGACATGATGTATCCCAAAGTCATGGGTTTTCATGCACTTATGCAGTTAGCTCATCGTGGTTGATATTATTTTTATTGAAATTAACTGTTTAACTACTTTGGCTGCAACTAGATGTATTTGCTCTCTTTCAACGAAATATCATAAGTGTACACCATATTTTTCACGAAGCAGCAGACATTTTTTAGGGGATACCCCAAACGTAGGTAACTTGTGTATTACGTCATAGGTTTTTGCGCACTACATGCCATGCTATAAATAAGGGGTTTTCTGGCTATCAGCATTGTTAAATATTGTTTCCAGTACTTAAATTATCTAAGTTGTATGTTAAGTGTAAAATCACACAAATATTAAGTTTATTCACACTGTTTAAGGTCATTTACGGTATCCTTTCAAAATAAAAAATAAATTACCTCTCCTCTAAACATGGCATATGTCAAGTGGGATATACAACGTGATTTTGTAAATTAAAATGGAGGAAAAAAAATGGTTCCCATAAAGTGACATTACAGAGCAAATAAGTATTAAAAAAAAGTTCATGTATGATTGGAAACATTTTTTCCAGAGTATGTCAAAAGCATAAAAGCATGTAAGAAATTATCCTAATAAGAAAGCTTGTTACTTTCCAAATTCACAACAATATACCATATGACAATAACATGACCGGTTTGTCAGATTGCGGGAACCAGACGATAAAAAATATGGAGAGGAATGCATTCATTAAATATTTTGGGGAGTAAATAATTAAACTGCTTTAAAAGTAATAAGTTTTTAAAAAAAAACAACAGACTATGCCTCTAATCTTTTTACTTTTTTACTCTTGACAACTGTATTTCCACACATCTAATGATATATCTATAATCAGATGAAGAAAATACCGATGCTAATGACATAATCAAAGCTTTCTAACTAGGAATTTTGGAAATTACGATACTGGGCGAAAACGTATGTGCATGAAAACATATGACTCAATGATAACAATGTGTGTAGGTTACCTGGAGGTGGTGGAGTACGGAGGCTGTCCAGGCTGGTTCTGCTGTGAGATGTATCCCCCGGCCGACTGCTGGGGCTGCATGCTTGACATGATAGATGGGTTCTGGCCCCCCCCCCCCTCATCTGCTCCATGGACGACTGGGAGATCGTACCGAAGTTGGAGTTGTACGAGGGGTTCATCGGGGCGCCAGCACCATAATCTGGGTATCAGAAATTTACATAATGTTACTAAAATACTAGTACACAATGTCCTGTGAATACTCCATATTCAAAATTGTTAAAAAAATTATGCTGATTAAGGGTGACATAAGGCATTGACTGTGAAAATAACTGTTCTTGCCAAAAATAAGTTCAGTTACGAAAGTCTTGTTAACCCTTTCCCTCATATAGACTCATTTTGACGCACTCAATAGGTATCACATAAAGCCTGATCTGCAGAAAACCACAGTTAAACCTTACCAAATTTAATTACAAAATCCTCATTTCCAGACCACTGAGGAGCAGCGAACAACATAAAACCTGATCAGCCTGCGAGTAACTCACAGGCTAATCTGGTTTTATGCTGTTCGCATAGGTCTTTTCATGGTGTCCTCTATGAGGGAAAGGGTTAATTTTATCGGATTCTTCAGATTAGATGAATGCATGTTGTGTAGATGTGTTCCAATAGCCAGCTATAGTTCTAGCACTGATTTTGTAAAATTAAAATTTTGATTCCAGTATAGCCCTTACTTCAAAAAGGCTATATTGTGTCTAAACATCCACTGAATTGCCAGAAGGGTTCATCAGCATGTAAAAATAAAATGTTAAAAAACCCTTTCTGGCATTAATTAACGAAAATCTTCACTATGTGACCCAGGATAAAACAAGAACTGTTTGTAAAACATATATGCCCCCCTCATATTATTTATATAGCTATATTATATGCATGATGTTTGACTTCATAATGTGAGTGGGTCACAGAATGGTTACTCACTTAAACACATTGTTTGTGAAAATTCAACATATAACCTTGTGACTCTGACCTTTGAGGTACACACCCCAAAATCAAAAGGGATTTCCTATTACTTAAAAGCAACAATTGTGCAATAATTGATACAGAAGAGATACTTAGAGTTATCAGTTGGACAATGCTTCCTTATCACAATGTTAAAGATGATTTGACTTGACTATTTGAGTTTACCGTCGCTTTGACAGTATTTCAGTCATATAGTGATGTCCACCTAATTACAGGTGGAGGAAGTCCCCAAATGCACGGAGGCATCAGGGTAGAATGTTAAAGATGATTTAATTTATGACCTTGTGACCTTGACCTTTGAGGTACAGATCCTAAAATTATTAGGGTTCTTCTACTAGTCATAAGTAACAATTGTATAATGTTTGAGACCTTTTTAATGCTTAATTTACACAGTGTTTGTGAGAATTTAACTTATTACCTCATGAACTTGAACTTTGAGGTACAAATCCCAAAATCAATTGGGGTCTTCTACTAGTCATAAGCAACAACCATACCAAGTTTAGGATCTCAGGGTCAAAAAGAACTAAAGTTATCACTCAGACAAGACTTTAATATAAAAATATGTTAACATGTGACAGACATGTGCAAAGCAATATGCCTCCTCTTCTTCCAGGGGGGGGGGGGGGCATAATCAGAGAAACTGCATATTGTGTATCTCACCTTGTGACATAGAAATCATGGCTGAGTTAGGGTTTGCGCTGGGCACTCCCGTGTTGCCGTACATACTGGGGTTGTCGGTCAGGCGGCTCTGCTGATTCTGCTGATGAAACTGCTGCTGCAGGCGATGTCGCACCAGCTGTCGCTGTTTAATCATCTGGAAGTTCTGCATCGGCTGCTGGGGCACATACACTCCAGTTCCCGGCTGTCGGGCCCGGATCATAGATTGGATGGCCTGTTTGGGAGACGGGTATCCCCCTGGTCCAAATCTTGGTCCGGCTAGTGTTAACAGACAAAAATAAGTGGTTAGGTACAGTTTCAACTAACAGTTGTTTCTTACTTACTATTGCCAAGAGATTAAATGAGAGAGAAGAAAGAGGGGGGAAGACAAACCTAATACAGTGGCTGATCTCATTTTTCAGCCAAGCAATTTTGAAATAGTGGCTTGTGTTTTAACCCTTTCCCTCATAGAGGAAACTATGAAAAGACCTATGCGAACAGCATAAAACCAGATCAGCCTGCGAGTAACTCGCAGGCTGATCAGGTTTTACGCTGTTCGCTGCTCCTCAGTGGTCTGGAAATGAGGACTTTATAATTAAATTTGGTAAGGTTTAACTGTGGTTTTCTGCAGATCAGGCTTTATGTGGTACCTATAGAGTGCGTCAAAATGAGTCTATATGAGGGAAAGGCTTAAGCTCTGTTTAAATGCAAAATTGTTTGATACTTTGTTATTATGGTATTGATACATTTTGTTCAATTTTCATATAGAAGCAGAGCACTGTATGGGAAGAATGCAACATGAAATTTAAAAGGATCTGAGACCAATGTGATAAAGCACTATTTAAACTTTGACCAAAACATAAGCCGAGTTGAAAGGTTTTACAAATGAGGCAGAGAATATAGCAAAATACTCTTCTAAGTTATTAAAGCTGCCAGGATATTTAACTTTTACGAGATGAAAACAGATCTATGCGTCTTTTCCTTTAAATCTACTGTAAGTAGAAAACCCTGTATTTGTACAATTAAATAGGGCAAAGTCCTGTTTTTGTACAACTAGATGGAACAAAATCCTGTTTTGAACAACTAGATAGGACAAGGTTCTGTATTTGAACAATGTAATGGGACAAAGTCCTGTATCTGTCCAACAGGATAGGACAAAGTCCTGTATTTTTACAACAGGTTAAGACAAAGTCCTGTATTTGTACAACAGGTTAAGACAACGTCCTGTATTTTTACAACTGGAGAGGACTAAGTCCTGCATTGTACAACTAGAATGAATGATACATAGTCCTGTATTTGTACAACAGGATAGGACAAAATTCTGTCTGTATTTTTACAATGAATTGGGACAAAGTCCTGTTTTTGTACAACTATGTAGGACTAAGTCCTGTTTTGTACAACTAGATTGGACAAAGTCCTGTATTTGTTTTTTAGAAATTAAAAAAATGTCATTACCTTGTTGTGCCTTACCTTGCTGCATGGGCGGCTGTGGCATGTAGGGCGGCTGTTGTTGGTTGGTGGGTGGGCCGTACCAGTTGGAGGGCGGAGCCTGCTGGGGGTAGATAGGGTCAGTGTACGATCCATACTGCCGTGGGACAGATGGCTGCAACGGAGACATTACGGGGCATCTTTCAACAAGACACAAGCTTTATTTTATCCAATAAAAGCTAAAAGGGTTCATTAGCCCTTTTCTATGTGCTAATTACAATATAGTTACCTTCTCAACTGTGAGTCAAACCTGATTTTGGCAGTCAGACAAGGAAATTTGAGAAACTGGCTTGAATTCCGCCAGGATAAAATGAGAACTGTTTGTAAAACATATATGCCCCTCTCATATGCCATATTATTTATATAGCTATATTATAATTATGCATTATGTTTGACCTCATAATGTGGGCGGGTAACAGAATAGTTACTCACTTAAACACAAGTGTTTGTGAAAATTCAACTTATAACCTTGTTATCTTGACCTTTGAGGTACATACCCCAAAATCAAAAGGGGTTTCCTATTGTTGGTTGGTGGGCGGGCTTGAATTCCACCAACAACACTTAGCGCTAAGTAACACTTAAATTGTTACGCTAGGTAGATAACCATTCCACCATTACTACTTTATGAAACATGCAAGTACACAACTAAGTTGAAATGAATTATTACCTTAATAACTAACAATAAATGATAAGAAATGAAACATTTGGGAATTTTTATTAGAAAAACAAGACTGATGAAATTCGCCCTTAAGTATGTAACTTGCTTTGCGCTAAGAATTGTTGGTGGAACTTGACCCTAGTTTCACTGCCTTAAGTGAATGCTGTAGTGAAGTTGATTGTTGTACCCTTACCTCCTATAGACTTGTTTTAATGACTTAACAAGCGAAGCAAGACAGGTCTCCAGTTTGCTCATGAATGTTTCATATACCTTTCAAAATTCATCAATCTGATATTCATCGAGTCATAAATCTGTACATGATTATTCAAAAAGTAAAGGGTTAAGAAGATTCTACTGAGAATTTGAAAGCCGGATGCTAAGGGCTATTTGGAATTCCAATGTGTGTAATTCCTGTATAGCTCTTCCTTTATTTTGAGAAGCTGGGATATGATGATAGTTACAAATACACATACCTGAGAGTAGGTACTGGACGACGTGTTGGCAACACGCGATCCTCTCCTGCGGCGGGAACGTGCTGATTTGCTGGATTCTGCCACTGTGGTCTTGACTGGTTCCCTGCTCTGTTTCTCCTCCTGCTGCTGCTTGGTAGGAGAAGTAATAACGGAATGAGAACCTGTCTGTGAGGTTTTATTCCATATGATAATGGACTATCAGGTGAAAAAAATGCGGTTTTATTATTTAAATGAAATCATCAAAAAAAAAAAAAAAAAAAAAGCCCTGATGCCAACAGTAAGAACACCAAGAACCAAGCTCTTTCTATTTCAAATTATGATTTATTTGGTCCAAAATTGTCCTGTTATTATTCATATTTTTAAAAACCATAATTACACTCACTGATTCTTTCCTACTAAGATAGTTACTGCTAAACCCCATATTACCAGACATGAGAGAAAGAAATGTTCATTCTCCCAACATGTTGCAGTCTCATTTTAATATCCAGTAATGTTGATGAGAAACCAATATAAATATAAAACCTGGCCAGTTTAGTTTTGTACATGCCAGGCAGATGTAAGGATAATTGCTATTCAAATGACATTTTCAGCACATAAATTGGAGCTCAGAATGCTACGTATGGACTCACCACTTTCTCGGGCGGAGGTTCCAGTTCCTCAGGTGGAAGGATCGGTGGGTCCAGATAGGAGCTGATTGGCTTCTGAAGGCAGTGGGTATGATACAGCAACAACCTGCAAATACAAACAGCACCCTGTGTACCTGGCTCAAATGATTTCTCAATACTTCCCTACTCTTTAATTTAGCTAAGCCCAAATTTCAACTTTTGTCTAATCCTCTTTGTTTCTTTTTTTTAAAAATAAAAATAGTGTAACAGGACCCATGAATTTGCAATGTTCTATATATTTAAAATCCAAATTGTGGTCTCATAAGATAACATAAATGCATATTACTGCTGTAATAGAAGCAATTTATGACTTTTTCAGAAACTTAACAACCAATTCATCTGATAAGGTTCATTAATCAGATGGCAATGAACCTATTTATACCAGATATGATCTGTCAAATAAATCAGTATACAGTCCAGTCCCATTACCTCGATATTGAGGGGACTTTGCTATTTTATCGAGGTATGGCACATATCGAGCTAAGAAAAGTTTGGGAACGTGTACCTTGATGAAGGAGATAAAACTCGGTATTTTATTATCATTATTTTAATCATACTGATATTATAAACATATAACATATGTAAGAAAAAGAAATAAATTTTATACACGAAAAAGCAATAGCACATATCTATTAGCACATGGTAATAAAGCACTTTAATAGATAAACATACATTAATTAGCCTACAAACATTCAGCTGATGTTAAGAATGGCGGATGGTGTACAGGTGACCGTTATATTTACACGAAGGTAACGTTTAGCGGCTGGAGAATTTCAGAAAAAAAAAGTCATTGTTTTCTGCGTAGTTCCGTTGAATTTCGTCTTGGCGATGTACTTATCCAATTTATCGTTGGTAGACATGATTGATAATGACTAACCGAGAGATGACCAGTATATATAAACATGATTGAAATTAGACAGTAATCACACATGTCAGCGACTGACACCCGGCAATAATTAAAATGTCACCGCATACAAAGCGGTCCGCTTGTTACCGTTGTCATCAGCTGTGATTCTTACGGATTGCTTTAATTACCTTTTCACACTTTGACCAGCGAAGCCAATCAAGCTAATCGACTTACGAAAGATAATTATGTCTGATTTATCAATGACGGGACCGGCAAATCGAATCGAGGTATGATTAAGCATCATTTAACTCGATATCGAGCTAAAAATAGTGTTTACCATAGAAAATATAGGCAGTAAAGTCGGGACCGTAGGACTTAATGGAGGTAAGTGTAGGAATCGACATATCAAAGATCGAGGTAACGGTACTGGACTGTATTAGATATCAATAATATCTTTTCATAATAAAATGACTATATGTTCTGACTTTACCATCTGATATGACACATACTGATAACTTAAGATTTCATTTGAGGTAAGGCCAAAAAAATTAATTCTGTGTTTAGGGCAACAGTCTCAAAAAAGTTAGGTAGGGATTGGATTTTTTTTTTCTTTTTTTACTTTCTTTTTTTCTTATTTATTTTTTTTTTTATTATTTTTTTTTTTTTTAAAGTCTAGTCATCATAAATTTCTTAACAGGAAATTCAGCAGTCCCAAAATGGCCACTAAAAACTTTACGGTCAGCGGGTTTTCACTAGGTAGGGTCAGGTTGCCTGAAACACAGATTTTTTCTTTTAGGCCTTATAGAACAAAAGAAAATATTACAGAGAGACAAATCCTGATAAAAAGTATTTTGACTCCACTCAGATGAATACCTGTGTTGTTCTTCATACTTCAATGGCTTCTTCTCAACTCGAACAGCGCCAAAGTAGGTCCAGGAAAGGGACGGCGGGTTCTTAAAGCCCTCTATCACATCCCAAGGGCTCACCATGTCGATCTTACCTACTTGCAGTCCCTGTAATGTAACAAAGAATATATCAGGTGAGCCTTGTAAAACTACTCTTTATTTTGTTCAGCAAAATGTTTATCACAGTTTAAACATCTTTCATTATCTTTATACCACAAAGTCAACAGCTCATATACTGTATATCCATGTTTCTGTTATGTAAAAGGGGTCAATCATTTATTATTACTATAGAGTAGCTATTTGAAAACTTTACGATTTTATTTCAATATTTGAAGGATCAATATCATAAATACAATGTAAGAAATCAATGTCCTGTGCAATCTGTTTTTTTATAGTATTATAATAAGATTTTTCTAGCAAAATAGTATAGACCCTGTGACAATGATAACTCCCAAGTCTCAAGTAACCTACAGAGTATCTTTAGAGACGTACCTGTTTGCGCTTGATGGAGTCAAATCCCTGTATTTTGTTGCCCTTGGTGTCAACCAGCGTACCATGAGGCTCCACGGTGATGACCTCATAGTAGCGTTTGGGCAGGATAAGTAACTGCCGCACCTTGTCTGTTGCCTCAAACGTCTTGTCACTTAGCTCTTTCTGTAAGGAGTTAGATTCAGCAATTGAATAAATTTTGAATTACAATGAATTCATTGTCTATCTTTATCCAACATTTTTCCTCAAAACATTCTACATTTCTTGAGAGCTGAAACTTTACTGGACTTTATCAGTATAAAAGACTTTTTCTGTGTTTTGAAATCTATGCTGGAATTCTTAATCAGATTTTTTGGAATATACCTTTAAGCTAATGTTTGCTTTGTATATAACAAGACTATAAAAAGTCTTTTGTTTCTTGTAATCCAAACCATATACACTGTATTATAAAAAAATGGAAATTGTGAAATTGTAACTATAAATAATAATTATAATTAATAATAACTTATTTCCACTGCTAATTAAAAAGGCTCTCCTCTTGGCTAGATCATGATGTCTTGAGATAAGTACTTTATCTAGAATAAATAAATAAATAAAGTCTACAAACAGGAATGAGAGTTACCTACCCTGAGTTTCTTGACCAGGTTACTGTAGGTTTTCCTGGTGTCGTCCGACTTGTCACTGGGGTCAGGAACTAGGGTGCCAAGTAATAGACAGTTCACCATGTCCAGCACTGTGGTGAATAGCTCACTGGAAATAAAAAGGGTCAATAAGGTCATAATAGGGATCAATAATACAGCAACACAAGTCAAGAGGACAATATTGGGTCAGTTTATTTAAATGCCTGTAAAACAAAAGAATGGAAGTAAATTACAGGGTCATTATATCAGCATAGGTATAGTTAACTTTTCCAATGTTTATAGAGGTATGAAAACTTGAGCCTATCCAATAGCTACACTAGGATAAAAGGTAGTCAACAGTTGACCTGGTTTACACAATACCACATGGTTTTGTTTGAGATAATGTTTGTGAACCACTGACCAATCCATTAATGGAAAAAAGATGTGGATTAAATTTTTCACTGCTAAAAACTGGAATACATTGATTTTCACAACAATGAATTAACTATAATGCAGAAGAGCACCTTGGTGAATGCTAAAAAGTCAAACTGCATGGATGGGACAAAGGGTTATCTTCAGTGTCAAAGGGATAAAACTGAAACAGGTGTTACATTCAAAAAGCTACACACTAGTTAGAGTGGAGGTCAACAACTCCGCTGCTGATGAGCTGCACCAGGAGTAGGGACCAGTCCGTTGTGAGACCAGTGTTGCGCTGGATCGTGTCAAACATCCCGCCCACCAATGACAGTCGCAGCTGCAGCGTCTCCTGGATGTTGTTTCGGATCTTTGCCTCATCTGGATACTTCTCCTGCAATCAGGCCAGACATTGAACAATTAGAGGACCTAATATCCTGCAAATATGAAGTAGCTTATCTAGATATCCATCCAAAGGAATTTTTAAGAGTAGTAAGAACTTGTTTCCCAATCAATGTCAAATAAATAACTACTGATCTAGAAATTATACAAACTGTTTAACTTCTGCAATAGTACTTTACAAAGCATAAACATTAAATTCTGTTTTCTTTTATCATAAACTCTGTAAGAGTTATAGGTAATTAAATTCAGATAGGCAAACATAATACTAACCTAGGGAACAAGCCGTCACCCTTATGTTTGCTTCCTGTGCATACCTTGGTTTATGATCAGCAGAGCCTTTAATTACTGTTAATAGTTGCTATATAGCAATGTTGCTGTTTTTTAACATATAGATTGTAAGCAGGGAACCATTTCACAACCATCTCTTTACATGACAAAGTGTAAACATGAACTAAATGCAGAATAACCTTCTTCTCCAAACATCCCCTTGTTTCCATATGGCTTTTGGCCTATTCCACTAGAAACTCTTCTGAATCCAATACCCCCACCCCCTTCTCCCCGTTTCCCTCCTACCAGTACCACTGTATGGACAAACTACTGACCAGCATCTCCCTGAAAGTCGTGATGAACTTCTCTAGCTGGGTGAGGAGAGAGGACAGGAGACCCTCCCGTTGCTCATCCTGGCCTTTCAGACATGTCAGGATCAGGGACAGGAAAGGCTGGTGGCTCAACAGTGACTTACTGCAATATCAACACATCCTTGTCAGACATGCTGTACAGCCTAGATAGTTTGATAGCTTGAATGCTTTCATATACAACAAGAGCTTTGCAGACCTGCACAGACATTTGTCTGTTTTACATGTCTGAGTAATAGGCTACATTAAAGATTTTGAATAACGATAACAACAGCGATGACAACAACAAACCAGGGATCATACTTTTTCTTTGAAACAAACAAGCTAAAAAGTACCACTTTATTACATATTTGATCTTTGTTTAGCAGCAAACCATAAACTTCAGTGTTATCTTAATTCATCTACTTGGCTAACCAACATTTCCTTTTGGATGCACTGGGTCCTGTTGTAAGAACAGTCATCATTCCTTAGCAGCCTTGCGTAAACTAAGTGTATTTGTTTTCCATATTCAAAATATATTGAGCAGATGCCTTGGTAATTAAGCAATTCTTTTTTGATTCACTACATGTAGCTAGGGCGGAAAAACTGTTATTAAAATACTTCATGTAGTCATATGTATACCTGCGCTGGTTCCTCTCCTTGTCCAGTTTACTCTTGGTGGCCAGGAAGGAGTTGCTGTTCTCCAGGACCTGAGCGGCCTGGCGCAGGACGCGGCCCTGAACCCCGGTCGGCAACTTGGAGATCAGTGGCGCCACCATCCACACACTGCTGTCCTTCTCTGTAGAGTCACTCCTGTAGGGTTTACAAAGGCTGTGTAGAGGAATATAGGATACAAACACATTGTAGATTATACATGGTTGTCATGGTTATTGCGGCATGGACAGGATCATCTATACTGAGGGCACCAGCTCACAGGAAGGTAACAAATTCTACTGAGGATCCTGCCGATGAGCAGGTGCCAAAGGAATGGAATTACCTGTTCATATAGCCAACATATAATTCATAATTTTTCAAACAATTTTAAACTTTACAAATGTTTTAAACATTAAAATTATTTTGCAGAAAAAAATTCCTTAAATTGGGTAAAAAATTTGAACTTTCTATATGGTAGCAAAGTAAATGATAATGATTTCTTTTGCCTTTTTTGTTTAAATTACACCTAGAGAACTGCAATAAGCTGAAATGTTTAGTAATTCTATGAAGCTTGACCTCTTTTTCAATTTATAATTTTTCATAAGTTCAGAAAGTTATGATGTTGTCTGGAACAGGGAGAGACAGTATCAAAGTAATTATATCATTTTAAAATTTCCTTTTAAAAAGTATAAAACCAAGGCTTACTTAGGACTCTGTACTGGCATGGTTTCCAGGACTGCCGCTGCCTGGGAGTTGTTCGTCGTGCGACTGTGTTGTTCTGTTTGCTGGTGGAACAGGTGGATGGTTCCCTGCGAGATGTCGTCAAGGATACTGTTGGTCTCCTGCACACACAGATAAATTAAATTTATTGCTATCAGACCTTAGTATTTTAGCTGCATTTTTACTACATTTTGATTGTCACAAGGGGAGAAAAATGTGCAGGCCGACCAGAATTCAAACCCGCTGCTTTTCACTTACAGAATGAATGCTCTATCAACTGAGCTACCTCACCAGATGTTTTGAAAGATATATTGATCATCTTTTTTTAAATTGCTTTTCATAAACTGCCTGTGAGGAAGTCTATTTGTCAATTTTTGGCCAAACTGAACCAATTTTTGTATTTATGGGGAATTTTTGCATTCAAGTTGGAAAGAAAACAACATTTTCTGGTATTGGGAATATATTTGAATACCTGCATTAAAAAAAAACAACAGTTGATAAAAAAAAAACCTTTAACAAAACCTTATTGAGTAAGAGATTTTCTCCATATGAAGATCTGTTAGCGAAATAAATCTGACAAAGAAAAAATCCTATGCAGTTTAATTAAATGCCCATACTGAGTTGGTCTTGGCCTGTTTGAACATGAGGTTGAGCTCCAGGAGGGAGATGCGGAGAGTCCAGGGGTCTAGTGTCTCCAGAATCCGGTTGATGGTTTCCCGGTTGTCCGGTTCCTCCTCTTCCAGTTTGGTGGCCAGGCTGGTTGGGTAGCAGATCATGCGTACCAGCTGTTGTGTCTGTAGCAAAGGGAGATAGATAAGACTCAATGTCTGTGTATGTTACAAGGGGAGATAAGTCTCAACATCTGTGTATGTAATAAGTTGAGATAAGTCTCAATGTCTGTGTATGTAACAAGGGGAGAAAATTCACAATGTCTAAACAAAAGAGGAGATAACTCTTAATGGCTTTAAACAAGGGTGGGATAACCAACATTGTTGTAACACAGGGACAAAACTCTTGATTTCTGCTACAGAGAAGAAGTATACTAGAAGTCTAATATTTATTGCTTAATTAAGATTACTTCAATATCTCCTTTTTTTCAAAATCCCACATATACTTGAAATATTTGACCAGTAGTTATTTTCAAGTTTTGAAAGTATTTTAGTCATCTACCTACACGTAAAAGAGACCCAGAGTGCACAGATGCTGACCTGCACTAAAGTATTTCAAATGATTGTTTTCAGCCTGTTATCACATCATCAGACCTCAGGAGTTTGAAGTTCTAGCTTCAATGACAAATTGTCTGCTCAGGATAATGAGTTTAAATTGTTGAGTTATTCCTTGAGAATTGCGTGATTTAAAATATCCCCGGTTGTTTTTGGTGCATATAAGTATTCTTTATCTAGTAGGCTGGCTAGATTGTTATCATTCATTACTCCTTTCATATAATTCAGACAAACATGTGTTGGGTAGCAAAAGGCATTGCTTTCCTTGTGTTTTCTTTATCATAAACTTTTTTTTTTTTTTTTTTCTCTATATCACTTATTTACTGATAGATCTTCAAAGTCCTGTGATCAGACTTACCTGTTCTAAACTCAACATCGAATCCAGCAACATCTCCGAATTGAACAATCCCTCTGGATCTCGCAGGAACTTCTCCCTGACCCACGCCTGGCCGCACATCTCACGCAAAGAGTGCTTCGAGAATTCACTCAACCCAGCATTCTCCATACCTCCACTGGTAGATGCCCTGAAACAGTTGCTAACTACCTGAGCGCTATTTATAGATCAGGGGATTCTCCCATGTGCATTATTTTTAATTCTGTTCTAAAGCATGCATGCTTCTGGTAGCTTTTAATATAATATGTTTATCTCCTTACAGAAAGGATATCTTAAATGTGATACAAATGGATGTTAATGATGTTTTATATCACTTTCACTTTCAGTACAGTTTCCATTAGCTTAATGCTACATAATACTGAAATACTCATTGACATGTATGTCCTCAGTTACGTTTCTAAAAACACCTACCCATTTCATTTCTTAGCAAATATAGTTTACAAGTAAGCTAAATATCTATGTCAAATTTGTCTTTCACTTATTTATTGTAAAACAAGAATGGTGGAATGTGTAGCTTCCTTATTTTAGATTTCAAGTATTACTTGGTGTAAGTACACGTAGTGTTGGTGGAAGGACTCACCCTGATGTAGTTATGTCCCTTGTCATACTTAAACATCATACAGTTTGTCTATACTTCTTCAAACCAATTGTTTATTGTATACATCTAACTATGAAATTTCATGTATATCATCTATACAACATTGCTCATGTATACAAACATAATGTATCTTAACCCTTCATCTCATGAATATTCATGTACAAATTTATGATTTCATTGATATCACTTTACTGAACTTTAATTAAGTATAATTATGAAGCCATTGACCTTCGAAACACAAATGAAGGATATAAATCAATAAAATAACTAAAATTTTAGACATTAATTATTAGAATGGTATTAAAAGAATCTCATTTTAAGAAATAATAGACAAACATTATTTAGATAAATATCAATGTTTGACACAATATCAATTTATGAATGAAATAAAAGAAATTTCATAAATATAAGTATACATATCTGTATGCATGTACTATACTCTATCAAATTTATGGGTATAAACAACAACAAAACTCAACATCTACAATATTTGAAGTTTGAGTACAAGGCCAGTGATTCTTCTAAGCAAAAGATACTAAACATGGGCATCTACTTTAAAGAAAACCTTTTCAATTGAAAATTCAAGATAATTTAAATTGAATATTTAATTTTGAATTTATTATGAACCAATCTTGTTCAAAAAACAATTGATAACACATAAAAATGCAAATGAAATCCATGACCTGAAACAAATCTGAAGTTTCCACAAATAACCCTTTTGCAGTCAGGTCACCTATCGTATATAAAAAGGCTATTTGCCAATGAATATATTAAAAATTTCTTAGAAATGTACTAGCATAATGTGACTGCTTTCTATCCGTTGCCAACAGGATGGTTCAACCGTCCCACACATGAGACAGCGTATTTGCGTACTTCCACATGGGAAACCCCCAAAACGGATGAACCTATCTTGGCAAATACGCTGTCTTATTCTTTCCTGTAGGCAGCGAAAGGGTTAAGCTTTTTGATTGAAAAACATGATTGTTTACAAGTGCATAAGGGTCAAGGGCTTAAATGTGCAAGGATCAAATCACACAAGAGAATCACAAGTCATGCTTACTTAACGTCTGACAACTAAGTAAGACTGGAGGAGAGGTTACTCAGGAATGACTTGTCACGATTTAAAAGGGAGAAAAAGTCTAATAAAATGGAGACATTTAACAAAAAACACACACAAATACAAGGGAAATGTGAAGATCATATCACATTAAATAGAATGGAATGGTGCCCCATCATACAGTGAAATTCATTGCCTGTTCAGACCAAGAGAGTGTTTTACAGTCAAATGTGTAACAATGTGATATGTTACCTCATTCTGTAGAGTGTGTTTCACTGGGGTGTTTTACTCTAGTGTGTTACACCAGTGTATTCTACTTAAGTGTTTTATGCTATGGTGTGTTACACTGAAGTGTCTTACACAGTGTTATGTTACCTCATTCTGTAGATTGTGCTACACTGTGGTGTGGTACACTATAGTGTAAAGTGTGTTACACCATATTTGATTGAATACTGTGAAGTGTTTGAATGCAATTAAGGAGTTATTTTCTTAATTAACTTATCTGTCCATTTCATCTTCAAAATGTATATTAAAAATATATAGGCTAAAGTCTTACCAAAATTAAAAGACAAGTGTCTTGCAATTGTATTTTTCTATATAGCAATGACAAGAGGGCCAGATGGCCCTTAATCTCTCACTCGAGAAATATTGCCTTCATTGCCTTTTAAATCCATGCAGAAGTACAGCAAAATAATCGTAATTCCACACAAAACTATACCTGTGGTCCTAATTTTGATGGTCATAGCTATAAAATCAAGAGACCCCTAGCATGAGACCAATTTATCCCCAAATTGCCAAGATTTGAAAACTTGGTTCAGGTCTACAGGGCATACAAAATATCTAAACCCATGATCATGTGATGACAAGATCTTTTAACCCTTTCCCTCATAAAGGACACCATGAAAAGACCTATGCGAACAGCATAAAACCAGATCAGCCTGCGAGTCACTCGCAGGCTGATCAGGTTTTATGCTGTTCGCTGCTCCTCAATGGTCTGGAAATGAGGCTTTTGTAATTAAATTTGGTAAGGTTTAACTGTGTTTTTTTGCAGATCAGGCTTTATGTGGTACCTAATGAGTGCGTCAAAATGAGTCTATATGAGGGAAAGGGTAAAAGACTCTACTATATAAATCTATATAAGCTCAAGTGACCCCTGGGGCAGGGCCAATTTGACATTAGGGCCATGGTTTGAGTGAACTTGGAAGATGTCTATGAGGCAATGTAACACACCAAATATCTAAACTCCAGGCCTTGGGGTTTCTAACAAGAAGATTTTCTAGTTTTGTAAGTCTATGTAAAATCAAGTGACTCCTGGGGCGAGACCAATTTTGACCCCAGGGTCATGATTTTTTCAAACTTGGTAGTGTTCCACTAGACAATGTTACATACCAAATATCTTATTGCCCGGCCTTGTGGTTTCTGACAAGAAGATTTTTTTAGATTTTCCTATATAAGCCTATGTAAAATAATGTGACACCTGGGGCAGGGCCAATTTTGACCCCAGGGGCATGATTTGAACAAACTTATTAGTTGTCTATAAGGCAATGTTACACACCAAATATTTTAACTCCAGGCCTTGTGGTTTTTGACAATATTTTTCTAGATTTTCCTTTAAAAAATAAATATAATTTATAAATAATAAAATTTTCCTACGTAAAATAAAATGACCCCTGGGGCATCATGATTTGAACAAACCTAGACAAGTTCCACTTGACAATGCTACACACCAGCTCTAGACCCTGCAGTTTTACAGAAGAACATTTTAAAGATTGCATTTTTAAAATCTATTTTTAGCTCCTGTGACCTACTTTTTCAACCAATCAATTTCAACAATTTTGATAGGGGGCATCAAAAAATCAATCCTGTGATATTTGGTAAAATCTATTCAGCAGATTAGGAGGAGATGTTGTTTTTAGGAAATTATTGATGCCAGACGATCAAAAGGTGATCACAATAGCTCACCATGAGCACTTTGTGCTCAGGTGAGCTAAAAACTTTAACTGTGCGTGTATTTATAGTTTGTGTGTGCTATATATATGAATTATTTAAAACTCCTGGAAACATCTAAGGTTACCAAGAGGATTATATACACAGTGTTCCAAAACCAGTGGCACACTAATGAATTCTGCATTGGCTGCATTTAATTATCTTCCCACCAGCTGAGAAGCAATGAATAGTGCTTATGTCACAAGTGTTGTACATTTTACAGTGCTGAAAGTGCCAATTAATTCATATCGTATTTTGAATGCTAATAAATAGTTTTAAACCAAGATCACCTCCATAAATAATTGTATTGTATTCCCTTCAGTCAAGCCTTTTTTGTACAGTTATATAAATGCTGTTTTTTATGTTGCAACAATAGAAATGAATAAAGTGGATTTAACATTTGTTTTCACGTTTATACATCTAATTCGTCACACTTTCAGATGACTGTTAAGTCATTTTTTTTCCTGATATATCAACAAGGGGACCTGCATGGTACAGAATCTGATGCACAAATGCCAAGGCGTGCCATAGTGAAGGTGACAAAATGATAGAAACATGTTGGAAACACTTGAGGATAAATGCATTCAGATTAGAGTTGAGAAAGAAAATGCTTTTCAATTTTTTTTTTGGACAAAATTATGAAAGGTTTTTTTAAATTCATCAGACCTTTTTTTTGAAGTTTTAATTGCATTAAAATCCTAATATATAAAGAAAAGCAATTGTACATTTAATTGTTGAGCTTTTTATCAAGCTACAAGTATATATATATATATATATATCACATGTAAAAGTGACTAGGCAGAAATCAAACCTGTAACCCCAGCGGCTTAACACCCAATGGCTCCTGTAGCATAAATATCCGCCATACTAGCTACACAAGTACATGTCTACCCTCCTCATCTTTTACTTTCACCAGCCCGTAATTCTCACCTGACCCTGATACAGCCATTACCTCTCAATCAGCCACCAAGCTATCCTACCCTTCCATAACTAGAACTGTCGCCTAAGGGCTTACTAATACCCCCCCGCAAGTGTTTTTGTCAAACATGGCTTTGGAGCATGAAATCAGAATTCTTGTATGCAACACTCCATCTTAATATACAGAGGACATATGTGCCAACTACATGGAAATCTAGTGATCCTTTGTAACACATACCTATGGATATACCTATGTCTATGGATAAATATCATTAAGATTCACTGAAATCTATCAATGGAAGAAAATTGTAAAACAAATACCATCAAAGGGACATATCTTTAAAACAGGTAACCCAATGTTATATAGAAAAAGCGCTTATACAATGTCTAAGGATCACTGCCAGCAAGTTTCATCAAAATCCTTCCAGTAGTTTAGAAGGAGTAGTCCGCAGAAGTTTGTAATGCAAAAATCATCAAAGGGGCATAACTTGGTAAATAGGGGAGGTAACTCAATGCTATATAGATGTCTAAGGATCATTGCCAGTAAGTTTCATCAAAATCCTTCCAGTAGTTTAGAAGGAGTAGGCCGCAGAAGTTTGTAATGCAAAAATCATCAAAGGGGCATAACTTGGTAAATAGGGGAGGTAACTCAATGCTATATAGATAACGCGCTGCTACAATGTCTAAGGATCATTGACAGCAAGTATCATTAAAATCCTTCCAGTAGTTTAGGCGGAGTAGTCCGCAGAAGTTTGTAATGCAAAAATCATCAAAGGGGCATAACTTGGTGAATAGGGGAGGTAACTCAATGCTATATAGATAACGCGCTGCTACAATGTCTAAGGATCATTGACAGCAAGTATCATTAAAATCCTTCCAGTAGTTTAGGCGGAGTAGTCCGCAGAAGTTTGTAATGCAAAAATCATCAAAGGGGCATAAATTGGTAAATAGGGGAGGTAACCAAATGATATATAGATAACGCGCTTATACAATGTCTAAGGATCATTGCCAGCAAGTTTCATTAAAATCCTTCCAGTAGTTTAGGCGGAGTAGTCCGCAGAAGTTTGTAATGCAAAAATCATCAAAGGGGCATAAATTGGTAAATAGGGGAGGTAACCAAATGATATATAGATAACGCGCTGCTACAATGTCTAAGGATCATTGACAGCAAGTATCATTAAAATCCTTCCAGTAGTTTAGGCGGAGTAGTCCGCAGAAGTTTGTAATGCAAAAATCATCAAAGGGGCATAACTTGGTAAATAGGGGAGGTAACTCAATGCTATATAGATAACGCGCTAATACAATGTCTAAGGATCATTGCCAGCAAGTTTCATCAAAATCCTTCCAGAAGTTTAGGAGGAGTAGTCCGCAGAATTTTGTGTCTACAGACGGACGGACAGACGGACGGACAGACGGACGGACGGACGGACGGACAACCTGATTCCAGTATACCCCCCCCTAACTTCGTTGCGGGGGGGTATAATTATCTATACACATGTAGTTACATGCATTATATACTTTCCATTCCCTATGTCCTAACTTTCTTAACACCAGACAGAAATTACTGTATTGTTTGTTTGTTTGTTGGGTTTAACATCCCACCGACAGTATTTCAGTCATTTGGAGACAATGTCTACAATTTACCATTAGTAGACTAACCTGTTTGGCACTCCATTTACTTTTCAGCTCATAAAGTCTATGAGGTTGCAAGATTTTTCCAACCTAAGAAAATTCATCTTCTCACACTATTTATTTATATACATGCACATTCAATAATCATCCAGCCAGCCTTCCTCATCATAAATCCCTCTCAACAGCATCTGTGGTGCATCAGTACTTTACACAGGGTAGATTCCCCCCCCCGGATCATCACCCAACCGGAATTTAAAATTGTATTACTGTGCCATACCCCGTGGTTTATGACATCATTTTAAGCTATCGCAAGCAGCGCATAATTTGCCTCGATTCGAAAAAGAAAACTGCTTTTAGTAACCAAACTTAATTGGATATAGCGTCTGCAAAGCGGAAAATTGTGCACTACACAAAAGCCCTAACGATTTTTTTGTCAGATGGACAGTATTTCCAAACATTTGGGGAAACATTATTAGCGATGGGCTTTACGTATTAGCAACCAATTTTTCATGAACTCAGAATATTTTCCCGAATGTTTGGGAAGACTGTGCATCTGACATAAGAATTATTTGGACCTTCGTATAGAGCACAATTTTCCCCTTTGCATGCACTATATAGCATTAACATTGATAAAGAAATAAAATACTTACAGCAGTATTTCCCTCTGAATTTTTAAAATGACGTCATATACCACATGGCCAAACTGGATAAATACTGTATTATCATTACTTTGTGGGGGTGGGAACTACTTTTTATCAATTTCATGGATGTTTCTATTATGAATAGCAATCTCACCAATACTGTCCAGTTAGTAGACCTTAAGTACTCTAGAACATATATCTAGGAATATATTTATCAGAATATTGACTTTTATATTACAGATTCAACAAAATTTAATGTCAATGAAAAATAATAATTTTATAGAATTCCTGTTCTACATTATTCCAATTCATATTTTCAACTGAAACAAAACTGTATTCTGATGAGTACTCCTATACTAAAAGTTAATTAGAAATTGTTCAATGTACCTTGTTCCCTTCTGCCTATCAGCAAATCCTTTACCTATTTAAACTGTTACAATATGTGCTCCCTTTCTCCAATTAAAACATTTCTCAATTCAAATTCAGTTGTTCCTTTTCCAAATTAACATTATTTATTTCCCAATTTACATTGTTACTTTTCCAATTAACCCTGTTAATTTTCCCTATAAACATTGCTCTACCTATATCAGTTCTAATTTACCATATGTATTCCCTTTTTAATCCCTACATCATCATTCAATTCAAATATTGCACCCTTACATCCATTCCTTGCTGTGGATACAGAGTGCTAAATACCATGCAGAAACAATGATGCAGCTATTAACAAAAAATAACCAAAAACACATACAATATGCAGTCTGCGTGTTCGTAACACATGCACATAAATCAAGGGAAGATTGCGCAACCTTACCTGCCATGCTGTTTGCCACTAGAACAATACACCAAACATACATTATAATACATGAAGCAAAATCAAAACTGACCATCCCTCAGTCCTGGAACTGACTTTACCATTCATCTGTATATGTTTTCACTTGAATGAAAACTATTGCAAAAATTTAATTTTAACAACTTTTTTATATTAAGATCCATTTTAATTTATTCTGGGTTAAGGGTTTGATAAAAATGTCTTTAAATTGGTCTATTTTGTACTTTTTGCCATAGCATGTTTTTAGTTTAAAAGCAAGTATTTCAAAATTATATCTCTGATAAACATACCAAGTTGGTTAAAAGAATCAGAAGAATATTATGTCCTACAAAGCAGTATAAAGAGGGCTGGAAATTATAGGAATGATTTAAATTCTTCATCATATGAAACAGTAAGACCTATATTGGCAGAAGAAATGATTGATGAAGTTTACCCAGGTCTGAGGAATGGTGCAGATATTCTGAAAGCAGACAGGTCACAAAGCATAACTCAATGTACAAAACACAGTCTGGCATGTTACCTAGAAGCCATCAGCTTAAAGGAGTCACATATATGTATATAGAAAAAAATCTGAATGTTTTATTAATTAGTTAAAGCATAAATATCTTAATCATTAATTATTGTCCTCTAGTGAACCATCCTATTTATCACTGTAAACATTTTTTTTTTTTTTGCAGAAAACTCAACATTTATTTCATGGCTGCTTCTAAAATAAGGACAGAGGTAATTCCCTGTAATAAATTATAAATTTCTGAGAAATTGAGAAAATAAAAAATCTTGTGGCAGTTTCTGTGAAACAGAACAAAACAAAAGCAGCTTTATATCTACCAATGTTTTCTAGGCAGCTATTAGACAGTGAATACATGATTATCGATATCAATGAGGCCAACAAAAATATAGTTTCTTGTCTCCTGAACAAACCTGATGTTTTTCCACCAACCTATCTTTTTATCAAATTCACTGAATTACATTTTCTATTTCTTATATTTATTTTCAACCATTAAATCCTTTATATTATCCAGAGAAAAAGCCTTTCCATTTCTTCATATTTTGGAGCAAGAGACCAGAAACTATCTTTTTATTTTTGTGGCCTGACATAGAAATGTTCATGCTTATCATGAAAAGCAAAACTGTAGAGAGAAAGTGCAAGCATGAAAAGTCTGCAACACATAGTAGAGAAATCAGCATATTAAAAATGGAATCTGAGTATATAGAAACTCGAAACAGAAATAAAAGTAAATGAGCATCTGTTGAAACAACTCCATATTGGGAAATACAATTAATATGAAACTGTATCAGCCTACCTATTGATCATGGCTAAAGGAAAAAATGTGAACCAAAATTTTTTAATGACTATTATAATAACTACTAATAGTCATAGAGAAATGGTTGGACAACTGTCCATGTGACCATCTCAGGAGAGATAATAGACCCAGAATCTGGAGTCTGCTTGGACAACTGTCCTTGTGACCATCCCAGGAGAGATAATAGACCCAGAATCTGGAGTCTGCTTGGACAACTGTCCATGTGACCATCCAGAAGAGATAATAGACAAGATCTGGAGTCTGCTTGACAACTGTCCATGTGACCATCCCAGGAGAGATAATAGACCCAGAATCTGGAGTCTGCTTGGACAACTGTCCATGTGACCATCCCAGGAGAGATAATAGACCCAGAATCTGGAGTCTGCTTGGACAACTGTCCATGTGACCATCCCAGGAGAGATAATAGACCAATACAAGCAAGTCCTTTAAGTTATTTGTTCAAAAGTTCCCGAAATTGCCTGTTATAAAATTTAATTAAATGTTTTGAAGTAGTTATTTCTTTGACATATATCATAATACTTTTAAATTATCAACAAAATTTTTGTGTTTGTTTTTTTTTCCTTCAAAAAATGGAGAATATTTTCAAAATGACCAAATTCAATTCTATACAACCATGCTTTCTTGTAAAATAAATTTCAATTAAGATAATCTTAAAAAAAATTGGAAAGTTCCAGCCATTACCAATATTTTTCTTAATCATATGCTCATAACATTCAAATCAAAATAATGCTACAATTAACTGATAAGAAAACAAATAACATTGTACAGGGATTAAAGAATGAATATGCAAAGCAGTAGCAAATACTGACTGAAAATATACATGAAAACTCATAGGGTTCTGCCCATACAATCAAGCCATTTTGAGCGACTACATATACTGTATTGGGGTAAAACATGCAGCTGGTTAACTCATTACTGGGGCATTTTACATCAAACATTTCATGGGAGCCAAATTTGTATCTATAGTTTAAACTTATTTTTTTATGTCAATTGGGAAACAAGTTCTTATACAAATCGCTCTCAACAGCTCCTGGGTTGAACCAGTACTTTGCACCTGGGAAGGTCGTGAAGAATTCTTGCCTCCAACAGGGTTCAAACCCACAACCTTCAGATCAGTAATCGGATACGTTACTTATTTGAATCTATATAAATCTTTATCATTCTTTTCAATATTCAAATCTCGTCAGTACCTTGCAGTGTCCCTATAGGAACCTGTTCAGATGTAAGTTCAGCAGAAAATGAAGGTCATATCACTTATTGTTAAATTAAATCACAGAGTGAAAGTGGGAAGGAGGCGGATACTGTAAAATCATTAATTTTCGCTGACATTAAATTTCACTGATTATGTACCCACGGGTATTTCATGGGTACATTCACTATGTTAAAAAAACGTGAGGTCTATATAAGTGACAAGTTTCCATGGGGATTAATATTCCTGGATAAAACCCACCACAAAATCAACGAAAATTTGTGTCCCACGAAAATCAATGATTTCACAGTACATGTATTACTCTGAGACCCATCAGTGACACAATCAAATCAAGGGACAACTGGTAACTTATCCCTGTTGAATGTCAATACAGATTAATGAATATGCCACATGTGGATTCTCAACTTCAATACCACACACCACCCAGCCCTGTCCTGAACCACCCCACCCCCAGGGCCCAGTCTGAAGTGGACAGCACTCACCCGAGCATGAGATCCATGTTGATATCATCATCGAGGCTGTTCAGCAGTGTGCTGATGATGTCATTTCCCTTCGTCTCCTTCTTCAACCCTGCCTTATTCATCATGTCGTCACTGCATGAATCACCTGCAGTAGATTGTTTTATTTACTGTCAATGTGAGTGAGACACTGGAATTGACTTGATAAGTTTTAAACATTTACAGAATAGAACCATTATAATGCACTCCAATTTGATTGGAAAGCCAATATAAACATCGTTTAACATAATATGATGCCAAATTTTTTTTTTAAGATTTGTTTAGTTGGCTCATGGTAATCCATCCATCATAAAACTGTGATCATGGTCCATAAAGTTATCGTGGGAATTTTATAGTAAATGCAAGACTTTTTAGACTTTGAGCAAAATAGCCTATTACTTCATGTCAATGAATGCATGCATCTACATGAGTCCCCTACCGGTGATGTGCATAATTTTTCGGTTACCATAACAACCAGAATTTTGGTTCGATAAAAAAAAGTGATGTACAGAATCTCCATACTGCCATCTATTCATATACCATGTTTCATAATATTTTTTTAAATGGTTTCTAAGCTATCGCGGGTTCCAGATTTCCAGATGGACGGACAGACAGACAAAGGGCAAACCTTTAGTCCCCTCCAGTGTAAACACTGGTAGGGGACGAATATACATAAATCTAAATATGCACACAAAAACAATCCAAAAATGAGTCAGGTACTCACTCAGTGCTAACATGGCCTTCAGTACTGCCAGCACTGCCCCTACATCTATATTATTGTGGGCTGCGGCCAGCAGATGACGATCACACGAGGCCTTTAGGTACGCTCCCCGGCGACCAGAGCTCTGGTATGGAGACCCAGTTTTGTGAGTGACCTTGAACAGTCGCAGCAGGAGGTGGCATGTAAGTCTGGCTCCCGGCTCAGCATCCTGGTCCCCACCAGCTGAAACCAGACAGTTGTACAGTATAAAAAGTTGCCTTAAACTAATTGCAGATGAAGTTCTTAGATTCCAGTTCTCATACTCTATAACAATATGATAGTAAGTGATCTTACGTAAATTTTCATTTTATTTCTCTAGTTGTCGTGGCAATAAGTGAATTTCAACATAAACATCACTGATATAGAATAAAGTTCAAAATAAAGCTTAATACAACATAAAAATGATTCCTTTACCTTATATTACAGTATTATACATCGCACAGAGGGAATCTTATTGTCAGGCATAAATTCCACGACTTTGATTTAGATCCACAAATAAAGAAAATATACAGCCATTTTCACAAATCAGAAAACTTTTGTTGAAAAACCACTTCTACATCACAAATAAATATGAAATTCAAAAGATTATGCTCAAGATAATTTTTCAGACAAAATCAAAGCATTGTGAATTAACTTACCAAATGCTGGATTAACGAGAGACGGCAGAGCAACAAATCCGATGAGATCTTGCAGGGAGAAACAGTGACGTGCTATCAGGATGGAGGTGAACACTGCCAGATTGTCATGGAATGACAGGTCACTCACCTGGAACGTTTATATCACTTGTCATGTATATCAGACCCTATAGCTTCCAAGTATGCTTTGTGTAGTCTCGTACTTTCAAGCTCAATTTCTATGACTGCCATATGAATGTATGAGTTTTCTAAAAATTAACAGGAGATTTGAATACATTTCATGATATTTTTTTATTATTAAATATTTCTATATCTGGTTTGAAACAAGGATGACCCTTATAAAAGCCAGTGACAGCAATCAGGAAACTACTTACATAAACTAACCATTCAGGACATTTCTTGCAATTAATGAACCAATCAGATCACTACTTACATCTATCTGTGTGAGGACATCTATGTAACCACAGTTGTGATTGGATGAGCAGCACAGTGCCTTCAATACCCCCAGCCACTCTGCACTGAGAGAGTTACATTTGGCCGTCAACTCTGCACACAGCACACTGATCTCATTCAACCTGCAATGAAAATGATGGGTCAACATCTTGCTGACATGTCTACTGCAGCCACGGGATCTTGGTATGTTCAAGACACATTTAAAAACTTCAACTGTAACAACATACCAAATGACCATGGCAGTTCCTTCCAGTTTTGTGGATTATTGACACTTCTTTTGATCAATTGATTAGATTTTTTTTCTCGGATAAATCAGTAATTAAGATGATGCTTTTGGAGGCAAATGATGGCCTTCTTTTTTTATACCAAAGTGATTGTATCGATGTTAATCAAATGTAGATACTGTGTTTGGGTCTAAACAACAAGCTCTCTGGCTTACCCACATCTTCCCCAACTTTATCAGAAAGGTGTGCTTTATATTCTCAAAGAAATGTCAAAGTTAAATCTGAATTGAATCTGAAAGCAATAAATAAATACTTACACAACTACTTGTTGGAGAGTGTGTTTGTTTACTGTTGTTTTTTGGTAGGTATAAAATAAACCAGACTGCACAATTCATAAATTTATAGATAAATCATATACACAAATATATATATTTCAGCTCTTATGAAGTACTGGACCAAACTTAAACAAGTTTTTCTTTTTGTATGAGGTGGGAAAGGGAATAAAAGGTGTGAGGAAGAAATATGAATTAGACAATAAGAGTTGTGATACTTGGAAGGTAAGTAATTTGTAGACTAAAGTCTTCATAACATCATAACAGATGGACTTGGTTTGATAAATAAACATCAGATCTGCACACAACTTAAAGGTTGAGCATGTTCTCATAAAGTTCAATAAGAGTATATCTAAATGTGCTGATACCTTTAAAAGACAGCTTGGAAAACAGAGAAGACCCAGGTCAGACAGCTCCTGTTAGAGTCTGTCTGATCAGAGTCTCCTGTGTTTGCTCATACAATACTGTAGTTAAGATTCTACAGTCTGATTAGAGTCTCCTGTGTTTGCTCATACAATACTGTAGTTAAGATTCTACAGTCTGATCAGAGTCTCCTGTGTTTGCTCATACAATACTGTAGTTAAGATTCTACGGTCTGATCAGAGTCTCCTGTGTTTGCTCATACAATACTGTAGTTAAGATTCTACAGTCTGCATGCCAAGCAGAAATTCATTGTTTTATATTTCATAAGCCACCATCATGGAAGACCTGACATGCCAGCATCTGAAGCCAGAGGATGCAAGAGACAGAAAGAAAATGGAGAACAGCCATAGAGAGCCGTCCAACCCAGAATGCTGGAGCAAGTTAAAGTTCAGTGAACTGATATTCAATTAGTCATAAACGTATTTATGAATATTTATGAGGTAAAGGATTAAATACAATGTAAGACATGTATCTTAAGTGATGAACAGAAAAATAGTGATATACTGAAATGAAGACAAAGTCGCATTAACAATAATCAGACCGTCAAGCTGGGCTGGAATATAACAAATTCTGTATAGTAAAAAGGTACACAGTTCTGAAAATCATACAGGTTTTTCCATCTGATCTTTCCTAAAAACAACCTTTAACATTGAATATAAATTCTTTCAATTTAAGTGATATTCTGGCTTCCATATCTGAGAAATTTAGTAGCCAAGAGAGAAGAAAGGATAAGATGGCATTGTCTGAGATCCATAATCAAGACGGCATGCGCTCAGATTGGACATCAGGTGAATATAGCTCTTTGCATGCCTCATGTCAAGACTTTACCATATGACTGGTATGGTACTACACACTTATTTTAAGGTCCATATTGCAGACAAAATTATAAAAAATAGAAGACTGAAAAAAAAATCTGGTAGTCCTGTGCTTTTCGATGACCAATTATTTCACAGACTGGTGTTACCCCATAAAACAAATATTTTTCAAAATGTGTAAATTATAAAACTTGGGACCTCATTTCAATATGCCCTAAGAAATCTAAATGACATAAAAGGTTGTGATGTTATCTATGAAAGACAGAACAAACAAACTAAATAATATCTAGCAACTCTTTCTCCTCTGCTAACTGTTGACTAACAAAATGAAAACAACATTAAAGGTGTAATTTAACTACTTGTTTTTTTATAAACACTATAAAGTTAATATACAATCCAATCTAAAATAAGATTCTCAATTTACTCTCATGCTATGACACGAGTCAGTGTATACCATCAACGTTGCATCCAAGGCTTAAAATTTCCACTAAACAAAACTTATGGACATGAGCAAAACTTTTCAGATTTTGGTAACCTTAACAAGATGATAATCTGAACTTTTGCCTTCATTAATTGTTGACAAGTGAAGGTCATCTATGGTTTCTGGTACTGCTAGAAACAAAATACATTGTGTTGTTTTTGGTTTAAGATCCTGCTAACAGTATTTTATAATTATGTGGACTTTTGTCTACATGAGACACATAAAGTGCTGTCTCAATATATCAGCTGACAGATCACTGTTATGATACCACACCGAATCACATTAGCCTAACAACAGACTGACCAGTCTTGAAACAGATCACTGTTATGATACCACACCAAATCACATTAGCCTAACACAGACTGACCAGTCTTGAAACAGATCACTGTTATGATACCACACCAATCACATTAGCCTAACAACAGACTGACCAGTCTTGAAACAGATCACTGTTATGATACCACACCAATCACATTAGCCTAACAACAGACTGACCAGTCTTGAAACAGATCACTGTTATGATACCACACCAAATCACATTAGCCTAACAACAGACTGACCAGTCTTGAAACAGATCACTGTTATGATACCACACCGAATCACATTAGCCTAACGACAGACTGACCAGTCTTGAAACAGATCACTGTTATGATACCACACCGAATCACATTAGCCTAACGACAGACTGACCAGTCTTGAAACAGATCACTGTTATGATACCACACCAAATCACATTAGCCTAACGACAGATTGACCAGTCTTGAAACAGATCACTGTTATGATACCACACCAAATCACATTAGCCTAACAACAGACTGACATCTTGAACAGATCACTGTTATGATACACCCTAATCACATTAGTCTAACAACAGACTGACAGTCTTGAAACAGTCACTGTTATGTACCACACAAATCACATTGCTAAAACAGATGACCAGTCTTGAAACAGATCACTGTTTATGATACCACACCAAATCACATTAGTCTAACACAGATGACTAAGTCTTGAAACAGATCACTGTTTGATACACACCGAATACATTAGCCTAACAACAGATGACCAGTCTTGAAACAGATCACTGTATGATACACACCGAATCATTAGCTAACAACAGACTGACAGTCTTGAAACAGCACTGTTTGATACCACACAAATCATTAGCTAATGACAGATGACATCTTGAAAAGATCATGTTATGATACACCACCGAATCACATAGCCTAACACAGATGACCAGTCTTGAAAAGATCACTGTTATATACCACACGAACACATTGCCTAACGACAGACTGACATCTTGAAACAGATCATGTTATGATACCACACAATAATAGCTAATGACAGATGACCAGTCTAAACAGTTGATACCACCAAACCAAAAACTATACGATTGACTAGTCCTGAAACTACCCTTATATGATGAGCCTCAAGCAAGGCAGAAAATCTTTTTTTACCAAATGTAAAACATGCTTTGGATTAAGCCCATGACCTCCTGTTTATTTTGATACACACTCTTACCACATGGCTAGTTGGACCAGTATGTCTGATTAACCCTTAACAACTTGTAAAATCCAAAAAGAACACCATCATAGACAAATAACATGATGCCAAACTGTCTCAAAATAAATATGCATAGCCATTTATACAAAAGTGTTCTCTGGAACATGTGTCACCTGCTTAAGCATGACCGTTAAAGTATGACTGATAGACAGATGGACAGACACACAGTCAGATTGGTTTTTTAAAGGGCCATGGCCCCTTATCCTATTGTTATGGAATGAAGTCTATTGTTTTCTTTCGTTCTGTTTACTGTTAGATGGCCCCTTACTCCAGTCTGATTGTGGGGACAGACAGACAACGGAAAAGTGATCCCTATGTGTCACCTCTGCTTACAGCAGGTGCCTTAAAAAGGAAATCTCTAAAAATCTGTCCAAAAAACAAATGCATATGAATCTTAATAGCTATATTTGTTGTATATTCTTCAATAAACATTTGGGGCCAGGATATGCATGTTTTGGTATCATGTCAACTGTAATCTAGATAACATTAAAACTAATTCTCAACTGAACAGAGTTTAAACTATAATCATCTCGTCTCAAAACTTGATAAATAGAAAACAGAAGGACACCTACAAAGAAAGTAATTTACTTGCAGGCTGATCTGGTTTTAGACTGATTTCTTTGAATTCTAAAATGACAAATGGTTAAATATCTTTGAAATTCTGAGTTGACAGTGATCATTTATTTTGAAGATTATGACATTAGTGTAAATTGAGAATCATGATTAAATCAAATGTTACAACTGTTAATACAAAAGTGTGAACAATTCCTGTGTTTGAATAAAACAACATCAAGCATGCTTTGCTGTAAAGTAGAAAGAAGCTGAATGAAAGTCTTACTTGAGTGACATCTGTGAATAGTATCTGAAAGTAAACGGTCTAGTTCATCAGCCCTGAGAAACGGAGCTAGGAAAATCAAAATGTCCTCAACAAAACTGCTTTTCCTATTACAACTGATCCCTAAAAAGGGTACAAAAGGTATGTAATAAGGGCCAATGCTCTCCATATGAAAAATTCTTCACCAAAAAAATAAATGAATAAAAAAAAATCATAAAGAATAATTTCAATATAGGATAAAATCTGGCTTGAATTCAACCAACAATTCTTAGTACTAAGAAATACTGAAAATTAAATAAGAATGGAACACATTCCACCATTCTTGTTTCACAAACAATTGAATTAAATGATCTTACTATCAAGGAATAATTGTTGACAAATGAAATATTTAGGTATTTTTATTAGTGAAACAGCATTTATGAAATGTGTGCCTAATTTTTAAGTATTTCTTAGTAATGCTAAGACCAGTTGGTGGAACAGGAGCCATCTCTTCATAAAGTGGACGGTTCCTAAACTGTCAATCAAGTACTGGTATGTCTACATTAACCAAC
The DNA here is from genome assembly GCA_021229015.1 of Solen grandis. Lineage (NCBI taxonomy): Eukaryota > Metazoa > Mollusca > Bivalvia > Adapedonta > Solenidae > Solen > Solen grandis. Next base: position 2,796,157 of record CM037785.1, read on the forward strand.
TTATCCAACCAGGGTAAGTGTGAAGCACATGGTTAACAGCTGACCTACTTTACTCAAAAGAACATGTGCTTTTTGTTTGTGATACTGTTTGTGAGCACTTGACCTAGGTATGAATAGAAACTGTCAAAATACCAATAGTGGGAGGTGTTTAATACAAATTGTGGAACCATACTTAAATTCACATGTATACGTGAAAACAATATTGGAAGTTTGCAGTTTCTGTTTTGGTTTGCTGGATTATTGGGTGAAATTCCCCCGACAGTTTTTCAGTTTCTAGTACAGGATGACGAAGAGCCACTTATTTTCCCAACTGGATGATCCAGGACTTATCCTAGATACCTGAAGACGACCAGACCTACCTGTCACACTGTAGCTGGAATTTACAGATGTTCAACATGGTGTTCACAACAAAGCTGTAACGACTCGCCGGTTGTTTGTTCAACTGGTCAATGAACTGCTGTTCTATAGGAATACACCTGCAATAAAAGTGTGAAAATGTAACACCTGCAATAAAAGTGTGAAAATGTAACACATGCAATAAAAGTGTGAAAATGTAAAGTCAGCATAAAAACTGTCACATAATTTAGCAAAACTGTATAAATATGGAAGCATTAAAACTGTCATATGACACTAAACAGTTAAAACATGGGAAGCATTTTAAACAAATCATTACAACGAAAGTTCTTATTTAACAAAAATCTAAGGTATTTCTGTCATTCTTGTGCCATAACTACTTAAATGAAATATCGCATTAATGACTGAAACATATATTTGTTTTAGCATCCTTGAGCAACTAGAACTATCAAACAAATTAATCAATACTCCTGCATCCCAACTGGGGTGTAATGGGACAGGACGTAAATGGACAAAACGTGCCGTGACCAGCATGATTCCAATAAAGCCCCAACTTCTGTGAACAGCGGGTATAACTTACTTCTTCTTTAAATAACATACCAGTCTTAATTATGTGAAATCATTGATTTTTGTGGGACACTTTATTTTCGTCGATTTCCAGGAGGGTTTTTTCCAAAAATATTAATCCCCACAAAAACTTGTCTTGTATATAGACATCACGTTTTCTAGAACAGATCCACCAATAAGTGTACCCACGAAATTCCCTTAGGTACATACTCAACAAAATTTAATGTCAACGAAAATTAATGATCTTAAAGTACTCAGAACACATAAACTTACTTGGCATTTTCGAGAAAATCCACCATGAACGTGGGGTCCCACATCAACACAGATGGCGCCGGTTTAATCTCATTGTATAGCGTCACGCGGATTTTTGAGTATGCATTGCTGAACATCTCTTGAAACTTGTTCTGTTAGGCAAAACACATTTCATTCTATTTTCTGACAAATGAAGGATGGATAAATCTGTGATATTTGTTTTACCTTTCCATTAACATTCATTATTTTAGTTTTCCATTTAATTTTTTAACATAATTTCCACAGATTTCAAATAAAGATTTATCAATAAAGAAAGTGGTTTTACATAAATCTATATGTGCCACAACCACCTTTTCTGAGTTGCTGCATAAATACCTGAGTGATACCTAAGAGGTACCACTGATGATGATGATCACTGCTTTTACACAGCTTCAACAATGTGAAAAGACACTGACTTTTTTTTATAAAATAAGATAACAGGATAGGGCAATGATCTTAGGTCCTATATACCCTCACTGGTTTTCCCCTAAATGGCTATATACTGAAGGATTTTTTATTCCCAAAAATGTGGAAAATCACACCCTTCTTTGGAAGAAGTTAAAAGAGTCACAGTGTTTCAGTACAGTCCCTGATTTACAAAGTGTACAGGGATAAGATGATCAACAACTGGAGGCACGTACCTTGAGGTAGCTACAGGACGTGTACACGTCGTACAGGTAGGCCAGGATACACCTCTCTGCCGAGGAACAGTCAGCTGGGTTACACACGTGCTTCACCACACCTATCAACCTGCCAATCATACCAGTGCACACATATATGCGTCATATGTTTATGAATTGACTTGACTATTTGAGTCTACCGTCGCTTCGACAGTATTTCAGTCATACAGCGACGTCCAGCTAATTACAGGTGGAGGAAGACCCGGAATGCACAGAGGCATCCGAGTAGAACCACCAACCTACGGCTGGAAGGCTTCCTCACATGAAAATCCAAATGACCCTGCCAGGATTCAAACCCACACTGTCAGGGGCTGTATGACTGTTAAAGTCAGCAACTTTACCATCTTGGCCACGGAGGCTCATATGTTTATATCATGCTTTTGGTGAACAAAATGATGAATATCCATGAATTATAAATTTATCTTGTATCTTTTAATTATCATAAAAGGTTCCTTAATGTTTTATCAATGCTGTTGCCATAAGAAACATTTATTTTCTTAATTATTAATTGCAAGATGCAGATATTCTGGACAGAGGTTACATCAACAGGATAAGAACAGGATACCAGTTTTAAGGGTCAGAGGTACTATTATATAAAGTTATCCATTCCTATTCAATAAAAATTGTGTAAAGAATTCAATGTGAAATTTGTAAAAATTATCTAACTGGATGGTTATTTCATCTTTTATATATGTTATGTTACTATACCTTCTCGCCCATCTTTAAGTGACTTTAACATATATAAACATACATCTTATCAACATAGACTACTTTGGTTGTATCATTGAGGAAACATACCCTTCAAATGCCTGGAAGGTAAGATCCTCGGAGACAAGGAGGAAGGAGTGGTACTTCCGGAAGATAGCGACAATACACAGACAAAGCGAGGTGGTGTAGATCCCGGACAGGTTGGAGTTACTGGCCGACAGCTGACTTTCTACGATACTTAGCTCCTTCAGCAACTGTTCAAACACAATACAGAAGACATTGCAGGGGCGTTAAAAAAAACATAGCAAATATGCTGGAGTGTTTAAACAAGAGGGCCATGATGGCCCTTAATCGCTCACCTGAGAAATATTGCTTTCAATGGTTTATAATATGAACATACTTAAAGTGGGACCAATTTTGACACAGGGCCATGATTTGAAAAAAACAAACTTGATAGAGATGTACTAAACAATGCTACACACTAAATATCTTAACTCTTGACCTTGTGGTTTCTGAGAAGAAGATTTTCCTTTCTTCCTCTATATAAGCCTATGTAAAATCAAGTGACACCTGGGGCGGACCCAATTTGGACCCAAGGGCCATGATTTGAACAATTTTTGTAAAGGTTTTTAAGACAATTCTACATGCTGTAGAGGCCTTGCAGTTTTGCAGGAGAAGATTTTCTAAGATTGCATTTTAAAATCTATTTTTAGCTCCTGTGACCTACTTTTTCAACCAATCATAATAATTTGTACAATTTTGTTAGAGGACATCATAAGGATGATTCCTGTGAAATTTTGTCAAAATCCCTTCAGCGGATTAGGAAGAGATGTTGTTTAATGGAAAAAGTTGACGCAAGACGCACGCACGGACAGATGGACAGACGACAGACGCCGGACAAAAGGCAATCATAAAATCTCACCATGAGCACGTTGTGCTCAGGTGAGCTAATTATCTAAGCTCTAGGCCTTATGGATTCATAAAAGAAGATTTTTAAGATTTTCCTATATAACTCTATGTAAAACAAGTTACCCCTGGTGCGGGGTCATTTATCACCATAGGGCTATGATTTTAACAATCTTGGTAATGAACCATTAGATGATGCTACATACCAAATATCTTAGCTCTAGGCCTTATGGTTTCATAGGAGAAGATTTTTAAAGTTTTTCCTATATAAGTCTATGTAAAACAAGTGACCCCCGGGGCAGGGCCAATTCTAACCCCAGGGTCATAATTTGAACAACTTTTGTAGAGATTCATTAGACAATGCTACATGCCAAATATCTTAGCTCTAGGCCTTATTGTTTCATAGAAGAAGATTTTTAAAGTTTTTCACTATATAAACCTATGAAAAATAAAATGACCCCTGGGGCGGGGCCAATTTTGACCCCAGGGTCATGATCTGAACAACTTTTGTAGATGTTCATAAGACAATTCTACATACCAATTATTAAAGCTCTAGGCCTTACAGTTTTGCAGGAGAAGATTTTCTAAGATTGCATTTTAAAAATCTATTTTTAGCTCCTGTGACCTACTTATTCACCCAATCAAAATAATTTGAACAACTTTGATAGAGGTCATGATAAGGATGATTCCTGTGAAGTTTGGTCAAAATTCATCCAGTGGTTTAGGAGGAGAAGTCGTTTGAACGAAAAGTTGACGATTGACGCACGCACGGACGATGGACGACGGACAATGGGCGATCACAAAAGCTCACCTTGAGCACTTTGTGCTCAGGTGAGCTAAAAATTCAGCAATATGCTGCAGTATTCAATAAATTCAGAAAATAGACAGGGCTGTTTAATAAATTTAATGCTGCAATGTTCAACTAATTTAGAAAATAGGCTGGGGTGTTCAATAAATTTAGTAAATATGTTTGGGATTTCAATGAATTTATCAAATATGCAGGGGTATTCAGCAGATTTAGTAGATATGCATTGGTGTTATTGATCAAGCCTGATGTTTACAAGTAAAAGAGATCATACCTGGACAGAGAACTCTAGTAGGTGGTTAATGTTCATAGAGTGTTCCATCAGGTCAAACAGGTACGAGATGTTATCCACCTGCGGCAGGTAGGGAGAACTCCCGCTGGTGAAACTGTTGATCTGCTCAAGAACTGTCAGCGTACACTGTGATGTCACCACGTGCTGATCGTAAAACGACAGTTTCTGAAACTTGCCGAATAGCAGCTCCATGTTTCCGACCATTGACACAGACACCACTTCATCTTTCTCCTTCTTCTTCTTCATCTTCCCGAGGTCCCCGCTGCTCATGTCGATACAACTCTTCTTACTGTACAACCGTAAAATCTCCTTGCCAACTTTCTTCAATGCGTGTCTCGCAGCATCTCGCGCTTTACCGACACCAAAGAGAACAACAAGGCGCTGGTTGCACTCATGATTAGACATCTCATCTTGGGGGAGGGGGAAGTGGGTTGCGTACTGCATGTGTCTGGAGGGCCCGCGGTTCTCTATCATGGGTGGAGGGTCGGGTTTCCCCACACTGGGTATGGGTTGGTCCTTCTCCGACTTGATTGACTTCACAGAGGCTGAAAACCAATAGCCAGTGTGTTATATAATTGTAATACAATTACAATTGTTACAATACAGTTCTACACCATAATTGCACAAAAATTGGTGTCAATGTCTATATAAAGCATTATAATGTACCACATTTTAAATATGAGAAAATAAACCTATGTCTATTTAACAAATTGCAAAATATGAATTTAAGGTGCAATGTTGAATGTTGCTATATTAAATTTGTAAGAGGAATAGATCTACATTTCATATCTGTTCCTGCACCATCTCAAATATATATCACATATTATGCATGAAAAAGAAGTCAAAATTTCAAGAAAATTGTTAAACCAAATATTAATGTTTTGGCATCATCAGGGTGTAATATATATACATTTACATGTATCACAGCATGGGATTCCTAACTATTTGTGTCAACTGGGAAACAATGTCATACATGTTCATGCTTTAAACAGTTCCTGTTAAAACAGTTCCTGGCCTGAATCAGAAAATAGCAGGTCATGACCCACAATTTTCAGATCAACAACCGTATGTGCTATTGATAGACAACAGTAACCTCAACATGGAAGTCTTGATTAAGTGTTGGATAACTTAGCTTACATACAAAAATTACCATAAGTGTAAGGAATCAGACATGAAGCACGTACCTGGATGGGTGGGACTGAGTCTTGACTCCTCCTTCACTGACTCAAAGAAACTTCCCAGGTCTGTCTCCATTGTGTGGATATCCATATCGACCTTGATGTCGTCCTGATGCTGCAACAGCACAGAACAACACACATGTACTTCATATTGATAGATACAACTTAATTGTTATTTTACACCAATGTACACTATACATAGGCCTAGTCTCACAGAAAATTATTTTCTTTCTGATAAAGCTTTACATAATTCCTTGAACATCTACTAGGAAATTTTCTGTGACATTAAATTGTGTGGAATCTTGTACATTAATTTCACTAGTGACATGTGAGGTTTGCTAAATGAACTGTTTTTATTGGAATTAATAGTTGTGGATAAAGCCATTTACGAAATTGAAGAAAATTATTTGTCCTATACAAAAATTAATGATTCCTAAGTACCAAATTCAGAGATCTTCCATGTATCAATGTAAAATCTATATAAAATATATCTTTCAAGAAGTAGTACAACAATAGGTAAAAGTATGTTAAAACATTAATTTTGCAACAAAGAATATTTCTGAATAAAAATATTCTCAATAAAACTTCTCCTGACTTTTGCTATTACAAAATACTTTTTTATGTGTCATTAAACAATATACAAACAATACATCAGTATATACATGGCTGTAAACCTACTTACGAGGGTAAACAAAAATCATACAAAATCTTGATTATAAGCAATACCAAAGCAACAGAAGAACAAGAGAAGCCAGTACAAACATATTTCATTAACTACATACCTTATATTTTAACAATCACTAAATCTCAATGTAAATCTAACCAAATACTTTCATTTTATTATAAAAATATTTATTATAAAATTAAAGAATAATGAACATTATCACACACAATTTAAAATAGACTTAACAATATGTCTGATGTTTTCAAAATGCCTTTGTCAAAAGTTGTTGAGTGGAAACATACTGCATGTTTATCAATTAAATACAGACTTGTTTTGCTAAACAAAACTAAATATCAGTCCAATTTCAGTTTTCAGTGAATGTAAAAAATACCCTAAAATACAAACCTAATAAAAATAATAAAAACTTTAAGCACAGAATAAAAGAAAGGAAAAATTTAGTCATTTAGAACAAAATGGCACATATAAAAAAAAATCACATGCAGAAACAAACTTCCCCAAAGTCACATCCATAATATTATACAATACCTAAAGACATGACTGAAGCTGTCATTGACAGGTATCACACCTCTACCTATGCCCCATGATATGCGGCATGATAAGACAGACACTTAAAATTAACTACACATCCCTTCATAAAAATTACTGTGGATGGTATACTGTTCATGACTAAAAATGTCTAAATATGTTCAGAAAAAGGTCATCTTTTATTACACACAGAACACTGCATCTTTTTTGAGTTTTTTTGTTTTTGTTTCTTTCAGTATAAATTTAAGCTATGTCTTTCAGATGCACAGCTAGGTCAACTGCTCAAAAACAGTAACATAAACAAACTTATGAATCCATGTGTTCTTTTGTGTAAACAAAAGTCAACCACTGTCTACTCTGTGAAAGCTGGATATGCCCATTGATATAATGGCAGTATGTTACTACTGTCTTTCCAGGCATCAAGCTTTGTAACTCAAAAAAAGGATTCTAACAGTAATACTGACAAAATATGCCATATGATCATAGACACTTATATGTTACTAGTAATCGAACAATAACAAAGCAGTCAATTCTTACAAAAAATGTATCACATTATCCAATTACTATTCTGGAATGTGTGATCACTGATTGACCTAGTTTTAAACTTTACATAAAAGAATACATGCAAAAAAGAAGACAAAGGCTTGTATATGGTACTGTAAAGGAGTATAACCATGTAACAATGGTTTAACCCTTTCCCTCATAGAGGAAACCATGAAAAGACCTATGCGAACAACATAAAACCAGATCAGCCTGCGAGTAACTCGCAGGCTGATCAGGTTTTATGCTGTTCGCTGCTCCTCAGTGGTCTGGAAATGAGGACTTTATAATTAAATTGGTAAGGTTTAACTGTGGTTTTCTGCAGATCAGGCTTTATGTGGTACCTATTGAGTGCGTCAAAATGAGTCTATATGAGGGAAAGGGTTAAGGAGAGACTTGAATTTCCACTGCAAAAGGTGCCCACACACCCTGGGACTTGTTTGGTAGAGGTATGAGAATAACATCTGTCAATGCCAAAATGATTTTTTTCCTTACATTCTAAGCAACCAACTTTAGATCTAAATATCAATGGCTGATTACAAAACTGCTTAAAGTGCATACAGAAACAGAAGATCAGATAATTTTGTGAACAGCCCTCGATATATCAACAGAAGAGAGACTCTTGACTTCATTACAACATAAGACAAACCACCTGGATAAAGCAACAATATTTAAATGTTCCTGTCTTACTCACAATGTCTCCACCCAGTGGGTCTTGCTACAGAATTAATCAGCACAAAACATGTTATCAGCTTATGTTCAATACACTCAAAGAGTATCCCATAGATTGTCATGGCATATTCATATCAAAGGCCCATTATTTTTCATATTGATACAATTTTCATGAAAAAGAAAAGATAAAATAGCACTGAGATAGACTAATGCAAATGGTACATAATGTGCATATATCTGCTGTAACATAACAGACACATTGAACATGTTGATCAAATCATGCAATTTATTATTTTGTATTGATGGCAATTACTCTCACTGTCTACATTTTGCACTGACGAGTTTTCCAGAAGACAGTCAGTAATCGGAAATAATATGAATTTGAAAAAACTTTGCCAAATGACAAATTGTTTATCTGCAACATCATCAATTTATGTATTCGCGATTCATTAAAATTGATATGTGGAAGTCTATGGGAAACATAAGAAAATTTACCAAGATATACAAAATATGCAAATCCAGTATTTTTGTAAACAATTGAATGATCTTTAGACAAAGATGCATTGTAGCAATGTTGTTGTCAAAGAGTATATGAACAGAGTACATATCTTAACAAATATGTAACACATATTTTCTTTTCTGTTTAAAATTTTTTTAAAATACAAATTATCATGAAATATATACACAGCAGATCCATAAAGCTACCCCATTGTAACGTGAATTACAATAAAGCACCTGGCTCAAAATCCACTGACAATATTTTGCACTTATATTTAGATATTTAGATTTGGTAGAATTCAACTTTATATCATGATTTTACGAAATTCAATACCTTAATAACAAACAATATATGTTGAAAAATAAAATATCTAAGTATTTTTTATAAGGGTGGCAAGAATGATGATTTTCAAAAGTATTTAAGTATATCTTGGCACTAAGTACAGCTGGTGAAATTTTAATCAGGTCAAACCTTTGATTCTTAATCTATAATCTATCAATTGTTGTGAACTTAACTTTAAGGGGTAAAATGTCAAATGGTATCTAATTTTGGATCCTATGTACATACAGGATATTTGTAGTGATACAATATTTTATGCTAACTGATGATGAAAGAATAGAACTAGTTTGTGTAATCATTCCTTTTCACACGCGGATGAATTCATGTTCTTTTGAATACACAATTTGTCCGCCATATTGGATAGTTGAAACGAGAAAAAAGTCAGACATTTATTAATAGGATTTATGTATTTATTAAACACTGTTAGACAAAAATAATAAGTCCATTTTGATACATTTACTAGTAAATACATCAAGACTATAAATTACCACAATTATCTCCCAAGAAAGTAGTTCCAGCATATCTTTATCAGCCACAGTGTGGATCTATAGGTTATATCTCACAGATAGAACCCAGTATTTCATTAGTTAGCATAAAACATAATAACAAATCTGCACTGTATAAGGCGTTGCTGCCAAAGAGTGCATGATTAAAATAAGTATTGATTTGATCAAAGTGTCAAAGCCTTAAACCAACAGTATCATGCATAGCTGTTATTTCAAACTGGCAATCACTGAAAAGCAAAGTTAAATGTCCTGTCTGCTATATTGTCTTTCAAGAAAAGTCATTCATGACATCAGGTAGAACTAAGACCTACAAATAATGAATATTCTTCCATATTTATGTGTCAGCCTGAAGCATGTTGATTAAGTATTCAATCTTGTGTTCTAAAGTGAAAGTAAAACATTTGCAAGATCTATCATGTTTTGAAAGTCATATGGTTTAACTTTTTTCTATATAAGGTCAATGAAAACATCTTTCACACCACCTTCTTGAAACAAAGAGTTCATCGAGCTCTAACTTTTCAAAGTCAAAGAGTTAAGCCAAAATGTTCCAAATCAAAATTTAAATATAAAAGATAGTTACATTTCATTTATATAATTTCTCATCAGTTCATATCCATTGATATCAAGATGTTTGATTGACTACCTAGACCTAAAGTCTATGACTTCCAGAAACACTTATGAGTTTTATTGGGTTACAAAAATACAAATCTATGATAAAAATGTCACCATATTTATTTTTCACAAAAAGGGGAGATAACTTACCTCATGTTTGATGCTCTCCACTTGACTCTTGATGCTGGACAGGTCGACACTGTCAGCGGACAGGGTGGCCACAGCTGGTGTGGACATCAGGTCGCCACGAGATATGAGGGTACACATGTAGGCATCATGGGAGAAAACCTCGTGGCGGATCAACTCCGAGAACAGGTGGATCAAGTTGGCAAATGCTTGCTGGTTCTCCTCACTCAAGTTCTCGTCTGTGATTATTAAAGCAGATAAAGACTAAGTCATTTCTCTCTCTGTGTAATATTTGCTTGTTTTATTACTTGGGTTAACAGTAACAACTGACAGTAGTTCAGTTATTTAGGGGACCTTTCTCAACATAAGACAGAGATATTGCTGTCTCTCAGTGATAACGTGCTGTAGACGAGTGACAAGTTACCACACTCAACCACATCCTGACATTTGGCGCACCACTCCTGGAACAACCCTTTGTATCAATATGACATGTGGTAATATTTGTTTTCATACCCTGCTCAAAGACCTTTACAGTGCAGTCTAGGTTTGGACCCCAAATATAGCATTTATATAAAAAAAACTCTAGTATAGCATGACCACCTATTACATCAAACATTTTCCTTCAAAGACTATCACAAATTTAATCAACCCAATCTTTTAAAACATCCATCTTAGACTTTAATGATCCTTTCCAAAAAGGAACACCACAAAAGTATCATCAAAAAGCAAATTGCATTTTCATTTTGCTATTTTTACAGTCTGCTGACCATGTGAAGTGGTCATATTTAAGTTCAAGCTATAACATCTGTAGTGTACTCTGTATACAAATGTAAAGTCCAAACATTTGTACATATTATAATTCAACAAGTGACAGCACTATGCATAAAAATCGGTTATTACACTTATTCCACCCAAGCTGCTGACCTTGCAGAAAGGTCATATGTGAAGGTCAAAGTAAACAAGTAACTGGTGTTGCGCACAACACATGAGTCCCCTACCAGTGAGGTACATAATTTTTCCATTACCATAACAAACACAGGGATTTACACTACTTTTGATTTTCAGGGGTCCACTGGACTCAGGATCCTTAAAAACAGGGGTCCATCATTAATTTCAGGGGGTCCAAGCTATTTAACCTCACCAAAATATACTACTCAAAATTTGCTAAGGATCACTAGCTATTTTCCAGAAGAGTTATAAGTCTTGCGACTTTGAGGGCATGGAATGTTAAAGTAAATTTTAAAACTTTTTTTTTTCTGCGCAGATGTGTTGTTACTATACCAAAGCCATTATCTTTAACTAAAAGTATGTATTCCAGATCCTTAAAATTGAGAAATTTATTAAATTTAATAAGTGCAAATTTTGAGAATTCACATTAAAATTTGACTAGGTGGATAACAGACATTCTTGTTTTTAACCTTAAAATTCCTTGTAGAAAACAAAAATATCTGGATATTCAAAATTTTTTTTAATTTTCAATTTTTTAATAGCGGTTGCGAAATTTGAACGCATATTTAAGACTTGTAAGCTGTTCATGTAGACATCAGTGTCTTGATGACGAATTAATAAGGAGTTTTGAAAGTTTATGCAACCCTCTGTAAAGGGATTTGATGAGCTTTTCGCCGAAATGCAGGTATTACAATACGTACATGCCTTCGTCACGGAACTGTAGCCATTTAAATTTTTCAAGCCATATACTGAAATTTCTGCTCACGTTTTGATTTTGAGGAAGATTGTAACTGTAATCAGGGTGACCAGTTGACAATAAATTTTCATGTTTCTCGTCATCGCGATCTTTTCTTTTGCCCCATAAACTTCTTAAGTCAGTTTGTGTTTGCCATGCTTAACTTTGATAAGACATGTGAGCGGAAGCGTTCAATGATTGGACGCTAATTTTAAAAGGCACAGTGATTGGCTTGTAAATTTAACTAGTTAAATATAGCGTTGGAAATTCCAAGAGATTTACGAAGACATTTGATAATGAATTGGCACAGATATTCTGGACAATTCGTGCGTACACATGGACGCAGACTTTATTTTTCGGTGCGTACAGTCTGTGATTCATGCGTATATGGACGCAGGATCCTGCGTCCGGTAAATCCCTGCAAACAGGGTTTTGGTCAGAGAAAAAAAACAACAAAGTGACATGCAGAATCTCCAAATTGCCATCTATTCATATACCAAGTTTCATAATATTATCTTAAACAGTTTTTAAGTTATCACGGGATCCAGATTTCCGGACAGATAGACGGACGGAAGGATAAATGGACAGAAAGACAGACATACGGAGGGCACTAATAAGACAGACATTTGTATGAAAAATAGTGCTAACGCAGACATAAAGCTAAGTACATCACCCACCCAGTACTGGAGCCTTGCTGTCCAGGAAGTGAAGCAGAAGGTTCTGGAAGATTGGTACCCCGGGGGGTATCATCATGTCAGAGCCTGTGGAGTCCTTGTCATCGGCCAGGTCAGAGTCTCCAAATTTCTGTAAACAGAAAAGGGCATGCACAGATATGTTATAGAAGTCAGATGAACCTTGTGAATTTAAGGTTATAACACTTAGCAGTAAATCTATAAAAAAGAATTTAAAAGCATTAAGATATTTATAAACCATATTCACGTTGAATTTTATAGGAAAAAGTGGAAACAAGACTTATCTAATGCTAATGGTGATAAATACTCCCATGACTGGATAGAAAGGGAAAAAGTGATTCCTAAAAATGGTAATGGGTTAAAAAAACTAATGTGTTTGACAGAGATTAAACACAAGTTTTGCGATGAACATAAAATTTGAAGATCCATTAAAACAGTTTCATCTTAACACTAGTATTAATAAAGTAGTTCAACCATGATTTTCAAATCTTTATTTTATTATTTGTTTTTCTGATGAAACTGTCTCCTATGATATGAACCTATATAGGACCTAGTGTATGCTATACTGTATATCAACTGACCTCAAGTCGTATGTCTGTCTGTCGTTTCTCCAGTAACTTGGCAACCACGACAGCTCGATTAGCTCCATGTCTCTTGGTACTGACGGCCCAGTCTATCAGCAGGTTGATGATTGGTTCATCACTCACAAGCGGCTGTAACAAAAATATGGCAAAAGATCTTTCAAATGCTTATAGAAATATTCAATTGCTACTCTAGGATGTCATGTTATCAAACTTTGGTCTGGTTTATACAAAAAGTGTGTTTGTCATATTGTTCCCAAGCAGTTAAATGGGAACAATAGTGTTCTTAGGAACACATGTGT
>CM037785.1:2809800-2859800 GCA_021229015.1 Solen grandis
TATGCCTTGTGGTTTCTGAGAAGAAGATTTTTCAAGTTTTTCCTATATTAGCCTATGTTAAATCAAGTGACCCCTGGGGTGGGGCAATTTTGACCCCAGGGTCATAATTTGAACAATCTTGGTAGAGAGTCATAAGATCATGCTACATACCAAAATCAAAAAGCTAGGCCTTGTGGTTTCGGAGAAGAAGATTTTTTCAAGTTTTTCCTATATTAGCCTATGTTAAATCAAGTGACCCCTGGGGCGGGGCCAATTTTGACCCCATGGTCATAATTTGAACAATCTTGGTAGAGAGTCATAAGATCATACTACATACCAAAATCAAAAGTCTAGGCTTTTGGTTTTGGAGAAGAAGATTTTAAAATTTTTACTTTTAAAATCTATTTTTAGCTCCTGTGACCTAGATTTTTGACCAATTTAAATAATTTTAACAACTTTGATAAAGGGCCCCATAATGAACATTCCTGTGAAGTTGTATCAAAATCCAGTGGTAGTTTAAAAGGAGATGTTGTTTAAAGAAATTGTTGCGACGGACGCAATGGACGGAAAGCCTGCACGGACAAAAGGCGATCACAAAACTTTACCATGAGCACGTTGTGCTCAGGGGAGCTAAAACAAGAGCTGTAAGAGGACAGCACGCTCAACTATTCAAAATGCTTGTTGGTAAATCAAATGAAATCTATTTCAATTCTTGCCCTGCACCTACCCTGTATAAAAAATGATATTACCATGATAGTCTGATACCCCTTAATATTTTTATGAAAATTAAAATCAATCCCATGCCTTGTTACTGAGACATAATAAAACTGTGCATGCAAAACTTTTAACAAAAAATCCAAGCAAGAAAAGGGCCTAATTTGCATAAAATTTGCAAAAAAATTCAGTCCAAAGTTATTCTCCTTGGTTTTCTGATGCCCTAAAGACACTCTTTAACTTGTAGTCCCAAATTCCACAAGAAAATTTCTGAGATATAAACTGGATTGTAGCTTGAATGCAAAAATTTAACCCAAAAATTCTAAGTTAAAGGGGGCCATAATTTTTTTTATATTCCATCAAGTGTTATCTTCTTTATAATATGATACCCCAAACACATTAAAGATGTTTTTAAATCAATCCCCTGCCTGGAATCTGAGATATAAGCATGAAAGTAAAAGGGGGAATATTTCTCTCATTAATTTTTTCGAGCCAGAGTTAAACTTGTGCATGACACTTTCTCTCATTATTCTTTCCATAAATGAAATTCAATTTCAATAACATGAGTCAAACAGGAGTTATCTTAAGGACATGAAATTGTATAAAAGCAGAAAACTCCAACAAGAATCATTGGAAATGAATTATGCTTTAGTGTTCTGCAATTCTTGTCCCTAACATTTATCCACCTATGAAGCTTCAAGGTTATATGTCTAGAAGTGCATGAGTAATGCTTTAAAAAACAAGTATGAAACTGAATAAAGGGCAGTAACTCCAAAAATATTATGTGCAGAGTTACAGTTCTATAGCATGACACTTCTACTCAGTAAGATCTATACACCTGTGAAGTTTCAAGTTAATAGCTAAGATACTTTTAAGTTATGCTCCGGCAAATATTAAATAGAGGGCAATAACTCCAAATATATGATGCTCAGAGTCATAGTTCTTGAGCATAACACTTCTCAATGGGATCTATCCACCTGTGAAGTTTACAACGGGCAATTACTAAACAATTTGATGTGCAGAGTTATAGTTCTTGTGCATGACACTTCTTCTCCTTGAGATCTATCCATTTGTGAAGTTTTAAGTTGATAGCTTTGATACTTTTTGAGTTATGCTCCAATCAAAAATTAAGTATGAAATTTAACAAAGGGCAATAACTCCAAAAATATGATGTGCAGAGTTATCGTTCTTATGCAATGAACTTCTCCTCTATGAGATCTATTCACCTGTGAAGTTATAAGTTAATAGTTTTGATACTTCTGAGTTAGGCTTCAGACAAAAAGCATGACAGACAGACAGACAACTCTGACAAAATCAATATGTCTCCCCCAAAGGGAACAGAGAAATATATATATAAAGCAAACGTTAAAAAAGTTTTTTTTTTTTTAAAAAGGAAATTAAAAGGAAAGTATCAGAATTAAGAGGTTTAAGTTTAATTGCTTTTATTTTGAATACCTATAAAACTAGACCCAAATATGCTACAATGGAATTGTCAGGATTTTCAGGCCATTTATTATGGAACGGCTGTGTTAGGCATAATGACAAAAAATCTGGCATCTAAAGTGTTTTTCTAACATTTGACTAAGTGACCTACATATTGATCCTACCTGAATTTGCACTCAACTGGGAATTCATGCAGTCATCATTCATATCAAGTTTAATGAAGACTGGGACAAAAATGTAGGCCTCTAGAGTGTTCACAAGATTTTTCTAAGATTTGACCTGGTGACCTAGTTTTTGACCTCATGTGACTCATTTTCAAACTCATCCAATATATCAATTAGACAAACATCCTGACCAAATTTATTGATGATTGAGCATAAACTGTGGCCTCTAGAGAGTTCACAAGGTTTTTCTTAGATTTGACCTGGTGACCTAGTTTTTGATCCCACATGACCCAATTTCAAACTCATCCGAATATCAGTAGACAACACCTGACCATTTCATGAAGATTGGGTTAAAACTGTGGCCTCTAGAGTGTTCACAAGGTTTTTCTTAGATTTGAACTGGTCTGGTGACCTAGTTTTTGACCCCACATGAACTCAATTTTGAACTCATCCGAGATATCATGTAGACACACATCCTGACCAAGTTTCATGAAGATTGGGTCAAAACTGTGGCCTTAGAGTGTTCACAAGGTTTTTCTAAGATTTGCCCTGGTGACCTAATTTTTGACCCCAAATAACCCAATTTCGAACTCATCCGAGATATCATGTAGACAAAATCTGACAAGTTTCATGAAGATTGGGCCAAATTGTGGCCTAGAGTGTTCACAAGGTTTTTCTAAGATTTGACCTGGTGACCTAGTTTTTGACCCCACATGACCCAATTTCGAACTCATCCGAGATATCATGTAGACAAACATTCTGAACAAGTTTCATGAAGATTGGGCCAAAGTTGTGGCCTCAAGAGTGTTCACAAGGTTTTGACCCCGTATGACCCAATTTCGAACTCATCTGAGATATCATGTAGACAAACATCCTGACCAATTTTTAATGAAGAATGGGCCAAAACTTTGGCCTCTAGAGTGTTCACAAACAATTGTTCACAACAGATGACTCATGATGGACAAAATTCCGTCAAAAAAGCTCATCCTGAGCACAAGTGCTCAGGTGAGCTACAAAAAAGCTCAATCCTGTAAAATTTAGCCATTCAGCAATTTAAAAGGAGAAATTGTTGATGATGGATGCATGGATGGATGCTGGACACAGGCCAACCCTAAAAGCTCATCATGAGCACACTGTGCTCAGGTATGCTGATAAATGATACAAATACATTGCTAGAGTTTATTTTTCCACTGAAAGTAGTTAGTCAGTTGGGGACTTTTGTCTTGATGAGACAAATAAAGAGCTGTCTCACTGCAATATCACTCCATAGACATGTGGGCACTGACACACACCCAGACCCCTTACCCTGACATTTAGCTAACCAATCCTGGAACTACCCTTATTAGCTGAGTGCAAAGCACAAAGGAAGATATGAGTATATGAGGGAATTTTTCATTACATGTGCATACCTGTTTTCTCTACCTCCCCATCCTCTTCGCTGTCACTGTAGGTTGACATAAGAGTTCCAAGCGCCCCTGCAGCAGTAATGACAGGTTTAGATGGTGCCATCTCATTGGTATTGGTGCTGCCCTCTTTTTTTACCTCATCAGTATCACTGGCCTCATCGCTGGAGTCTGACCCCGAGCCTGCTATCATTCACATTATACTGTAAAATTGCTAGGATCTAAAGTGCAAAGATGTTTAGAAAATGTAACTTGCAGATATTAATGAACTACAGTACAGGCTCTGGTGGAATTGAATTCATAGAACATATATTATAAGGGTTGTCTATATGGTGTAGGACTTGAAAATTTCATCCTCCACCCCTCATGATGACCCTTTATGATAACGAGTAATAGATCAACAGCAAATTAAGTGCACATTTTTAAGACAGCACTTTTTTGCTATTCCACTGCTTTTCAGTTTAAAGTTGTTTTAACTTAAATTTCAACAAGAGTGTACATTATAACATGTGTCACCTGCTGAAGCATGATGAAAAAAGTGTGATGGACAGACAGACAGAAGACAGAAAAGTGATCCCTATGTGTCACCTCTGCTTACAGCAGGTGACACAAATGGGCAATAATTTGCTTTGAATTTGGTTAAAATTGTCAACTTGATATTTAATGCCCATGGATAACTTAATGATATATGAAATAAAATAGAAGCTATCAGAGGACAGCATGCTTGATTCGAAATGCTTGTTGATGAATCAAATGAAATCTATCTATAAAATCAATCTCATGCCTAGTTACTAAGACATAAGCACAATAACACCATGCATGCAAAACTTTAACCTAAATATCCAAGTTAGAAAAGGGCCATAACTTGTATTAAACTAAAGAGTTATCCTCCTTGGTTTTCTGATGCCCCTGAAGACACCCATATACTTTCAAGTTAATAACATAAATGATTTCTTAAATATAAGCTGGATAGAAGAAACTTAAACCCAATTTTCTATTGCATGCAAAACTTTACCTAAAATGTCTAAGTCAAAAAGTGACCATAATCTTCAGTCAAATATTCAGTCAAAAACGATCTGTCTTTAGAATGATACCACTGAATATATTAAAGAAGGTTCAAATCAATCCCATGCCTGATTACTGAGATATAAGCATGAAAGTTCTTTGCATGCAATAGAGCCATGATTTGTATTACCATAAACGCTAAAGTATTGTGCACACTCATGTGCAGTGCACACCCTGAGTTTGAGGTTCAAAATCTTGGAAAAAAAATCTATTTCCCTCCTATAATGCACATCTATTCTTCGTTGAGGAGGCTGCAATTTTGTTTAGCCGGAGGTGATTTGCCGACGTTCTATAGAACTACAGGTAACAAAAGTTCTACTGCTTCTGCAAGTCAGTAATGCAACAATTATTATTCACACCTCTCCATTTGCATTGTTATGTTGATGTTCATTATGGCCAGTAGTTTTTGTAAAAGTCTTAAAATGATGACACCTTGTTGTTTGTTTGTCACAAGTCGCTTTCCAGTTGGTATTTGTAATACACATTATCATAAACCAAACAGTTTTGTCGAAATTAAACTAGCTAGAATATCATCTGAATGTACTAACAACAATTCACTGATCACTTAGCTATATATGTCGTCAGTTAACTATTAGAGATTTGTTTTTGTAGAAAATTGATTCCCCCCAACACACACACACACCAACACCCATTGCCTCACATGCACACATACACTGAGGCACAGTGACATAATTATGCTTTATTTGCTTTGAAAAAGTAGATATACCATGATTTCAGTTACCAAAACATTAGCTCACTTTTGCAAGCAGTGACTTGAAATAGGAATACATTATTATTTTTCACATGTAAAAGAATAATTAGGATGAAAAGCAAAAGGTAAGCCCTGTGTTGCTAGGGTACAAAGTTTTTGCAGATGTTTGCCGTAAGTATGTACATTCATGTTTTAATAAATGTTGTTTAATATTCATTAAATTTTTATGGACTAAATTGATCAAGCTCCGCCCGGAGTTATGGACCTTGGGTGTTATACTTCCTCTCATCAATTTCTTTCCATAACTGAAATTTGTTTCAATAGCATAAGTATAACAGGAGCAAGAACTTGTGAAAGGGGAGAATATCTCCAACAAGAAGGCCATAATGGCCCTGGGATCACTCAACTGAGAACCAGGTATTCATGGGAGGAAAAGAAACAGCAAATATCATATGATATTATGGAAAATGGGCTCTGCCCCCTGCCAGCCATAAATCCAATGCATACTTTTGGACAAGACAAGAATAATTTTCAAATTTGTACTATATACAAGGAAAATGGGCTTCGCCCCCTGGCAGCCTTGTTTTTGACCAGTGCAAATAATTTGAACAATCTTGGTAGAGAGTGACCCATGGAACATCTGTGCCAAAAAACTTTGAAATCCAGCGAGTACTTTTAGACAAGAATTTTCAAATTTGAACTATATGCATATATGGAAAACAGGCTCTGCCCACTGGCGGCTATACTTTTCAACACATCAAAATAATTTGAACAATCTTGGTGACCTAAGGAATATCTGTGGCAAATAACTTTCAAACAATATGTCTCCCCCATATAAATATGAATATGGGAGGAGACATATTTATGTAAAGTACAGTACTATACGAGTTCCGGGTGAATTGCTTCGATATAAATAAAAATATGAATACAAGAACAAAGATTTTGTAAGAATTCATTTCACAATAACATGATAAATACCACAAACAACAATTCTCAGGCAAGTAAATATGATAAACCTTTAATACCGATTTGAAGTATGAAATATGCCCACAGACTTTGCTGATATGGCTTCTTAGTGGATGGTAAAGTTTGGGAAAACTACAAAGAAACTGAATTCTTGTGTATTGTGTATACCAGAGTTATTTACCTTAATAGTATGATACCCCTGAACATGTTAGAAGTTTCAAATCAATCCAATGCCAGGTTAATGAGATAAAAGCATAAAAGTTTCTTGCATGCAAAACTTTAACCAAAATTACTAAGTTAAAGTTGCACACAACACATGAGTCCCCTACCGATGAGGTGCATAAGTTTTCTCTTACTATAGCAACCAGAATTTTGGTCCGAGAAGAATAAAAATGATGTGCAGAATCTCCATACTGCCATCTATTCATATACCAAGTTTCACAAGGTTTAATATATACATTTTCATTTTGGGGACATGTGTCCCCTCGAATATTTGATTTAGGGGTCATTTGAAATTTTAGGGGGACAAGCTTGCAGCTAGGTAATAATAATTATATAAAACCTGTTTACATGGAAACATTGGAAAATAAAATAAAGTAATATAACTGTTTAGTTCAGGACGATCGGCATTGTCCGTTTCCGAGTTCTTTTTTGAAAAGAAAAACTTGCACCATTGTTACAGCATTTGCGATGATCCGAACGTTGTTATGCAACAACTCTCCATCATTGGTTGGGACTAAGTTATACAGAACGTATCGGAACATCAGACTAATTTATAAAGGGAGAATTTTTCTGTGATAAAATTTATCCAAATATATAAAAGGGCCATATATGGTGAGAAAAAATCAAAGTAAGTCTAGTTTTCATAAATAAAAACATGCTTCCATGCACGTAAACAGACAGCCTAATATTCGGGACGACAACGACGTGAGGTCATCGTTGTATGCATTGCCGGTAGTCCAGGTTCTATTTAAAGATACGGAAAGTCCCATATCTTGATCTGTTTTTCAGAGCTAAGCAGAAAAAATAAAATGAACATGCATCTGGAAGGTCACATAGAATAAAGGAAACACATATAGTAGGTTTAAACTGACAGATATTTGATATCAATCGAATGTGTCTTATATTTAGAACCTGGTTTTGAAAATGTGTCACTGACGGCGCACTAGCATTCAACATTGGGGTCATTTCAGATTATTTTGCGTCAAAACGCACAATTTTGTGCGTCATCGAAAACCCGGTTTCATAATATTATCTTAAACGGTTTTGAAGTTATCGTGGGATCCAGATTTCTGGACATCCGGACGGACGAACAGAGGGACAGAATAGTCCTCTCCAGTGTAAACACTGGTAGGGGACTCAAAAGGGGCCATAATTTGTATTAAATTCAGTCAAGATTTATCAACCTTAGTTCTCTGATGCCCCTTACATATAAACTTTCAAGTCCATACCATGAATGGTTATTCAGATAAAAGCTGGATAGTAGCTTGCATGCAAAACTTTAACCAAATTTTCTATTGCATGCAAGATTTAACCAAATTTTCCAAGTTAACAAGTAACTGGTGTTGCACGCAACGCGTGAGTCCCCTACCAGTGAGGTGCATAATTTTTCTGTTACCATAGCAACCAGAATTTTGGTCCGAGAAAAAAGCAAACAAAGTGACTTGCAAAATCTCCATACTGCCATCTATTTATGTATCAAGTTTCATTATATTATCTTCAACGGTTTTTAAGTTATCACGGGATTCAGATTTCTGGACATCCAGACAGACAGACTGATTGACAGACGGAGGGCAAACCTATAGTCCCCTCTGGTGTACACATCAGCAGGGGACTAAAAATGGGTCCTGGACTACAGAAAAAGTTTTAGATCAATTGGGTATTTACTCATCAACTTTTCAGAGAATTGGGTTTTCACAATTTTAAATGAGTAATTAAAATATTGTTACTCCATCAAAATTGGGTCAAATGCTTTTTTTCCAGACTAAAATTGGGAATTGAAATAACAGTACATGTACTTACTCAGGTATATGCACCTGCTGTTCTTGTATGCAACAAGGTCCAATTACTAAGTATCATATGCATGATTTATCCTGATCCAAATATTTAGCACTTTTAACTATTAAATTTAACACAAACTACAAATTGGTTAACATGTTGAGTTATAATGGGTGCTACTGTTGGTTTGTAAACACGTTCCAATACCTCTGACAACCTTGTCCTTCTGTAAATATGCCACTGATTTCCAAAGTTTGCCCCCATTTGCCGTGGCAAATGGTTTGGTGGAAAACCATCATTTTCCACTCCACAGCCAGTGGCAAACAGTACCAACTACTGTGGTAAACAGTGGAAAATGGAACTTCTGGGAATGGCAATTGGTTGAAAACACTTTGATTTTTTCTTGAGTTACATGTTATTGGACTTTGAAAAATTATGTGGTGGCAAAAGACTGGCAATATGTGGAAAATACTTTTACAGTGCAAAATAAAAAAGGACAATAATATTTAAAATTAATGAATGTCTGAGTAACATTTAATAAAAGAAATACAGGTTCATGGTTTATTTATTATTTCATCATAGTACCAGTATATTTAAATATATTTAAAGTGATATATAATGATACATATTATGCTGTATAAATTAAAGTACAAGTGCAAGTTGATTTCATATTAAAAATACATTTTATGCAATTATATATATTCTGTAGATATAATAATTATAAAACACTTTATGACTCTCTCCTGTAATATCTGCATCTGATATATTTAGACAAGGTCAATTAAACCCTCAGAAGACAGACCAGTACTTCATGCTTGCTTGGTAACATCTCTGAATTGTAGATCTTGGAGAAATTCTGAACTGGCCAATGGATGACCTAGATACTGATAAGCCACACTGGCCTCAGGGGCCTACAAAGGTTAACTAGACATTTCTCTGTTAAAATACTTTACGAGGGTTGTTCAAAAATAAATAGGACTGAGCCTCCTGTATTTAAATTTTCCGTTGGATGTTTAATTTTTTCGTAAATACGGCAATCGGAAATTGTTTCCTACTTTAATATTATATTTTTATAATATTGTATAATTGTACGCGCGCGTATTTCGGTATTTAATAACCATGGTAACGCACACCCGGTGCAGTCCATTAAGTTCACTCCATTGTTTTATTAATATCTTAAAATCTTGCCGTTTGCTGCAAGTAATATTCTGCCAAAAGGTTTCGTTGCATTTAAGTGACGTCATGTACACATTTGACATCATTTGGACGTTAGGTTCCGAATAAAACAAAATTTGGATACGACTGGTGACAATGTTCAAAACACAAAGACGCTGTCGAATTAAAAGTTAGAAATTCGCGCTATCGTCAAGTTTTGTCATTAAATGGGCAATACACCATCTTCAAGGTTTGAAAAAAATAAGCTAACAAAGGGACAGCACAGTGTTAGCAGGTCTCTTGTTTTTAGATGGCACAAACGATTTAAAGGTGGCGAAAACGACATAACCAACAGGGAATGACGAGGGAGAAAGAAGAAAATTGATGGAACGTTGGTGAAGTCATTTGCAGAAATGCTGCGGAACGACCAACGTTTTACAGTGCAAGAGCTGTTGGACATGTTCGATGTCAGCTAGGAACGGTCCATTCAATTCTTACTAAAGAGATGAACATGAGAAAGGTATTTTTTCTTGAAACACAATATTTTATGTTTATTAGGCATGTTTTAAATTTGTGACTGATTGCTCTATATAGCTTTTATTATCGTCTAAACTTGCGTTTAGCACATCTAAAAATAAGTTTTATATAGAGTCTAGTTGAAATATTAAATATCTGTTTATTTGTAATGTTCTCATTAATGTTTAAAAGCGGTAAATATATGCCTAAATGCTATTTTTTTCACATGTAAGGTCCATGCACGCTGGGTGCCGCAAATCCTAAAAGAGCACGAGAAAGAGAGGAGAGTGGCATATTCACGTGCATTTTTGCGGAGGGTAGCGTGATAATGTGACAGTTTCCTTTTGGGCATAATTACCACCGACGAGACAGGGTTATGGTTGCATGATCCGGAGACAACGTCCCAATCAGCCCTATGGAGCGGACCGGATCCCCTCCCCCAAAGAAGGCCCGAGTGTCACGGAGCGGCGGGAAGTACATGTTCGTCATGTTTGCGGATAGGGACGGCATGATACTTCAACATGCGGTACCAAAGGGGAAGACGATAAATGCAGATTATTTTTGCAAGTTTAGTTTAAACATAAATTTTATTAGAAATTATATTATCGTAAGGGTTCGCAAACTGTAGTTTATATAATCTCATTCCCAGTATAATGGACTGTTCTTATTCATGCTTTTACATTCGATGTTTACAACCATTTATTATTATACCACTTTTAATGCATTTTATTTTCATTTATGGCGGCTATTCTTTTGTTAAATTTTACATTGTGAAATTTATTTAAAATAATATTTCTCTACAGCATTCAAATAATTAACGTAAGTATTGAACATGTATTTAAATGTATTACAGGTGCTCCGTCGCGATCTTGTGCACGCGCTTAGAAAGAAGCAATCCGGTCTACCCCTCGAGCATTTCATCCTACATATGGATAATGCCTCCTCACACACCGCCAAAGCAACGGCTCTTGAGATAGCGATTCAAGGGTTCGCCACGATTCCACATCCTCCCTACTCACCGGACTTGGCGCCCTTCGACTTCTGTATATTTCCAACCATCAAAGCCCAGCTGAAGGGACATCATTTCTCGTCGCTTCAAGAACTGATGACGGCAACAATCAACATCACGCAGCAGTTCAGCATTGAGTGGTACCATAACATATACAGACAGTGGGTTCACCGTCACCATCGATGCATCCAGCGGGAGAGTATTTCGAGAAAGAATAACGTTGCTAAACATGTGAAATTCTGTGCGACATCTTGAAAGTCATGTGCTTTGCTGTTATGGTGCGGGGGGTTGCGTACCCCTTGCTTATTGTTATTATCATAGAATTATTATATAATATTATATTTTATTGATTTTTTGCTGTATGTACACAACATGTTCCGATTTATGTTATTTGTAAAATTACGTATGTATATGAAACGATGTGAACGTTATTGTCGCAGTCCTATTTATTTTTGAACAACCCTCGTATATTGTTTCAAGTATTTCCCTAACAGGGCTGATTTTAGTCACAAGAGTGTACGTTGGAGCTCCAAATGATTCAAATCCTGGGAGCTCATACTGGTGTGTAATAAAAACTTTAATATTTGTATGTATGTAAGTCTATTTGTTAACTTAAATATAACAAGAGTTTTAGACCATGTGTTTATTCCATAAAGATATGCTACTTAATCAGTTTTGAGAAGCTTGATTTATCAATTTTAACAAAGTTTGAAAAGTGACATCAAGCTGATAAGCCAAGGAGATCAAGTTACACAAGGGAAAACAAAGGAAACATTTGCTGGCATTACTGTTTAAGTTGAAGGTAAGTTTTGTTTGCTAAATCTGTAATCTTTAATTTGCTTAATACTAAATCTGATCTTTATTATTTTACCAGAAACATAGAATTCCCCCACTAAAGAGACAGTCATTGATGGATGCCAGCAGGTTTTTTTCTGTTCTTTCTTCAGGTGTACAGCTAGTTATATAGTATACAATATATCAAATTTTTAAGCTCCCTGAAGGGAGAGCATGTAGTTGCCACTTTGTCCGTCTATCCGCCCTATCCATCTGTTTGTTCATTCAGCCATCATAAATTTGTAAGAAAGATCTCAATTTGAAGAAGTGCAGTGTACAAGAACCATAACTTTGTCTTGCATAATTTAGGGTTATTTTTTTTATATTTAATTTTTTCCCAAAAACTATAAGAGGTATCAACATGAAACTTCATAGGTAGATAGATCTCAATGAGGAGAAATGCAGTGTACCAGAACCATAACTCTGTTTAGCATAATTTAGGAGTTATTGCCCTTTGTTATTTTTCATACTTAAATTTTGTCCGAAGCTCATATACAATAGTAAAGTACCCATCAAGTGACAAAGCGCAGTTCGGGGAGCATCCACCGGTTCAGTACCAGCACTTGGTTTCTAATGAGGATGTAGCAGGTCAGCTACTATGGGAACTTTAGACCTCAAATTGAAGACAGGGAAGGTCGCACTTCTGGAAGAATAGTATGATACAACTTTTTAGCTTGAATATACTGAAAGAGATAATTTACTGACAGATTTAAATTTGATATTTTTAGGTTGGATATTATGAAATTGTATTTCTTGTTTGGCTTAGAAAATTTGCTACTTGCATGCTGGTTTAAGCTTTGCAAGGAATTGTTTTTCTTGGTCTTTGGGTCAGTATATTACGTAACTGACCATGTTTCATATCTGTATCATTCATTTAAAATAGAAAAATGGCCCTTGTTGGACAAAAGTAGTCATGCCAGCTGTTTTGCTAACAACTTCTGTATATCAGTTGACTGAAAAATGCAGATTGCCAAGATGAAAAATTAGAACACAATCATAGACTTTTTGTTAGTGTGCATGATTTAAATTTGTAGATGATAATGTAAAGAATGTTCTTTTGGAAAAATTGCATAACATGTAATGTTTGATACTTATAACAACCAAATGATTTTTCAGAGTGAATCAAGGCAGCATTCCCTGAGGCCACATCACATAAATACAGCAATTATTGCGGTTCTCCTGAAGTCATCCAGGAATGTGTAAAGGACATGAATATGAAAGGAACTTAAAATAGTTTGTCTTTCTGATAACTTAATTAAAAGTCAATGAAATTTTAATATCTTCAGTCTTTTCTTGCATTCATGCTGCTCATCATTAGCTACTGACTCACAGGGTGGCAATATGCCAGGCTTGCCATCACTTTTCCACCATTCGCCACTCTTTGCCATTGTTTTCCACCAATTGCCACTGATCATTAATTGTGGAAAACGGTGGCAAAAATTGTTCCATTACTCCACCATTTGCCACTCTTTGCTTCACTTTACCACCATTCGCCACTCTTTGCCATTGTCTTCCACCAATCATTAATTGTGGAAAACGGTGGCAAAAATTGTTCCATTACTCCACCGTTTGCCACTCTTTGCCATCACTTTTTCACCATTCGCCACTCTTTCCCATTGTTTTCCACCAGTCACCACTGATCATTAATTATGGCACAGTGTGGAAAATGGTGGCAAAAATTGTTCCAATACTTAATTGCTTGCCACCAACTGCCGATCTTTTCCCACTGTTTGCCACGGTACCATCCCTGATCCCTTTTTCCACTGTGTTCCTCCAATTTATGCCACAAAAATGCCTGTTCCAATACTTCACCATTTGCCACTCTATTTGCCATGACAAACAGTGGCAGATTTACAGAATGGCAGCCAGGGTGCCACTACTGATGATCTCACCTACCAGATCGTCAAGTATTGCACGACAAATACCTGACCTTTGGTTTGCAGGCAGTGTTAGGTATCAGCACAGAGTGATTTTTTTTTTAACATTTACACATTTTTTCCACTCTCATGAAGCCATTTTGAATAAAAGAGGGCCATAATGACCCTAAATGCTCACCAGAGTATCATCACTTAATTAGACAATTCAGTTTAACCTTGATTAAAATTCCAGATAAAAACAAGAAAATGTGTATGTGAGACCTAATACCCCGCCAGGATATGGTCGAACAAAATTTGCTTTTTAAAATTAAGACATTTGTAAAAGTTTCATGATAACCTTTAAAAAAGAGGTAACCTGGGGCAGAATAACCAATTTTACCAAGTCATAGCCATAAAATTATATAAACACTACTGGTAAATAATTCCTGTCATGAATGTTAAGTTTCATGGAGATGTAAAGTCATCTTCATAGAAAAAAAAAAGCTTAAACACAAATGCAGAACAACCAAATTTACTCTGTTCATTCAACTGTGAAATAACATTGGGTCACAGCTTTAAATTTGCATAAATATTAAAAAGTTTTTATCATGATGTAAATGTGAATATATAGTTTCATCAAGATGTGAAAGCCTCTTCAAAGAGAGAAAAAGCTTAAACGCAAAGGTAATCCTAAGGCAGAAGAATTATTTTACCATGTTCATCGAACCATGAAATGTAGGTCACAGCCATAAATAGATAAAAATTTAATAGATCATATCATGATGTACATGTGTACCTAGTGTCATCTTCATAGAAAGGAAGCTTAAAATAAACGCAAAGGTAAACCTGTCGGCAGAACATCCAATTTTCAATGCTCATCCAAACATATATTATAGGTCACAACCAAAAATTTGCATGAATACATTGAACATGTCCATTTCAAGATGGAAGCATTAAAATCAGCTTTGAATTTAGTGAATCAAGGAACTTATTATGCAAAAGTGGACCTGAAAGATGCGTATAAAAGTATTGGCATTTCACGGGAGTGTAGAAAATATTTAAAATTTGAATGGGAAGGTAAATTATATCAGTACATGTGCTTACCAAATGGAATTTCTAGTGCTCCAAGAATTTTTACAAAACTACTATAACCTTTATTTTCCTCAATGCGAAAGATTATCCATGAAAATGAAGCATACAATGACGATAGCTTACTCATGAGCAAAACAAGAAATGATTGCGAGAAGAATGTGAGGGATTATACTATTCATCTTGTGGATGACTTGGGTTTAACGTCACACACTGAAAAATCAGGAGTTATTCCTACACAATGCATTGAATTTGTAGGGTTTTGCATTCATTCTGTAAAAATGATAGTTAATGTTGCAAAACATAAAGCAACTGAAATAAAGGTCATTTGTAAGAATCTAATTATAAAAGAGACAGTTGTTATAAGAAAATTTGCAAAATTGATTGGGAAACTTGTTGCAACAGAACCAGGGGTTAAATTGCACCGCTGTCTTATAAAAGCCTTGATAAGGATGCAGCTTTTAAGTTAAATGGGGGTTATTTTGATGCAATCATGTACATTTCTGCATCGGCAAAAAATTGCTTGCAATGGTGGATTGACAACACTGAGATGTCTTTCTGACCAATATCTTGACAGACAGGAAAATTGAAACAGAACTTCCTTAACAGGCTACGGTGGGCATGATGTGACTAATGAACAAGAAGTAACAGGTCACTGGACCGAAACAGATATTTTTCATCATATAAATTACCTAAAATTAAAGGCAGCATTTTTGTGTTTACATGAAATTTGTAACAATGCACACCATGAGTATATACATTTGTTTTGGATAATACGGTAGCTATAAAATATTTAAACAAGAGGGCCATGATGGCCCTTAATCGCTCACCTGAGAAATATTGCTTTCAATGGTTTATCATATGAACATACTTAAAGTGGGACCAATTTTGACACAGGGCCATGATTGAAAACAAACTTTGGTAATGATCCACTAGACAATGCTGCATGCACAATGCCATATGGTTTCTACAAGGTTTTCCCTTTAAGCTTACTGATCTAGCTTTGAAATTAATGGAGCATGTTCTAGACACCTTAACTCTTGACCTTGTGGTTTCTGAGAAGATTTTCCTTTCTTCCTCTATATAAGCCTATGTAAAATCAAGTGACACCTGGAGCGAGGGCAATTTTGACCCAGAGGTCATTATTTTAACAACTTTTGTAGTAGTTCACAAGACAATTCTACATACCAAATATCTTAACACCAGGCCATGTGGTTTCTGATGAGAAGATTTTTCTAGGTTTTCCCTATATAAGCCTATGTAAAATAAAGTGACCCCTGGGGCAGGGCAAATTTTGACCCTAGGGCCATGATTTGAACAATTTTTGTAAAGGTTTATAAGGCAATTCTACACGCTGTAAGCCTTACAGTTTTGCAGGAGAAGATTTTCTAAGATTGCATTTTAAAATCTATTTTTAGCTCCTGTGACCTCCTTTTTCAACCAATCATAATAATTTGTACAATTTTGTTAGATGACATCATAAGGATGATTCCTGTGAAATTTTGTCAAAATCCCTTCAGCGGATTAGGAGGAGATGTTGTTTAATGGAAAAAGTTGACGCAAGACGCATGCACGGACAGATGGACGGACGACAGACGCGGGACAAAAGGCAATCATAAAAGCTCACCATGAGCACATTGTGCTCAGGTGAGCTAATTATCTAAGCTCTAGGCCTTATGGATTCATAAAAGAAGATTTTTAAGTTTTTCCTATATAACTCCATGTAAAACAAGTAACCCCTGGTGCGGGGTGATTTATCACCATAGGACTATGATTTGAACAATCTTGGTAATGAACCATTAGATGATGCTACATACAAAATATCTTAGCTCTAGGCCTTATGGTTTCATAGGAGAAGATTTTTAAAGTTTTTCCTATATAACTATGTAAAACAATGACCCCCGGGGCAGGGCCAATTCTAACCCCAGGGTCATAATTTGAACAACTTTTGTAGAGATTCACTAGACAATGCTACACGCCAAATATCTTAGCTCTAGGCCTTATTGTTTCATAGAAGAAGATTTTTAAAGTTTTTCACTATATAAACCTATGAAAAATAAAATGACCCCTGGGGCGGGGCCAATTTTGACCCAAGGGTCATGATCTGAACAACTTTTGTAGATATTCAGAAGACAATTCTACATACTAATTATTAAAGCTCTAGGCCTTACAGTTTTGCAGGAGAAGATTTTCTAAGATTGCATTTTAAAAATCTATTTTTAGCTCCTGTGACCTACTTATTCACCCAATCAAAATAATTTGAACAACTTTGATAGAGGTCATGATAAGGATGATTCCTGTTAAGTTTGGTCAAAATCCATCCAGTGGTTTAGGAGAAGAAGTTGTTTAAAGGAAAAGTTGACGCAAGACGCACGCACGCACGACGGACAAAAGGCGATCACAAAAGCTCACCATGAGCATGTTGTGCTCAGGTGAGCTAATAAAATGGGTAGGTGAACACCTCTCTTACATCAATTAGCAAGGGATATTTGGTACAATGGTGTGCAGAGAGAAATATCTGGTTGAGTGTTTTTCACATACCAGGAAAACTTAACTGCGGATGCTTTAAGCAGATTAAGCAAAAGATTGAGTGAGGATATGGAGTGGTGCCTTAATGAGGAGGTTTTTCAAATAATTCAAGTGAAAATGGAAAAGTACTCCACTGATCTATTTGCCTCAAGAAAAAATGCAAAATTGGGCAGATATGTGTCATATTTACCAGATAATAATGCATTTGCTATAAATGCATTTTCATTGTGTTGGAATATGGAAATGAATGATATATTTCCACCTTTCAGTCTGCTAGGACCCATTCTTCAAAAACTGAGCGAGGACAAGGCGCAAATATTCACAACACAGCCGTGGTTCCCCAAATTATTACACCAGATATGCGAAGCATGTTATCTGTAACCAAGGGTAGAAGATGTGCTACATCTTCCTCACAAATAGAAGAAACATCCCCTGACATCAATGAAAATGGGGGTTTTCAGGATATCCGGAAACATTTATAAGATAGAGGCCTATTAGAAAACTCTACCAAAGTCATCATGGAGGACTTCCACCCAAAAACAGTATGGGTTATATATCAAACAAGAGCTGTCAGAGGATAGCACGCTCGACTATTCAAAATGCTTGTTGGTAAATCAAATGAAATCTGTTTAAATTCTTGCCCTTCATAGTAATAGTAAAATATGATATACCTTGATAGTCTGATACCCCTTAATATATTTATGACGTCTAAAATCAATCCCATGCCTAGTTACTGAGACATAAGCATAATAACACTGTGCATGCAAAACTTAAACCAAAAATCCAAGTTAGAAAAGGGCCATAATTTGCATCGGTCCAAAAGTTATCCTCCTGTTTTATGATGCCCTTGAAGACACACCTTAACTTTCTAGTCAATTCCACAAGCAATTTCTGAGATATAAACTGGATAGTAGCTTGAATGCAAAAATTTAACCAAAATTCTAAGTTAAAAGGGGGTCATAATTTTTAATTTATTCCATCAAGTGTTATCTTCCTTTATAGTATGATACCCCTAAACATATTAAAGATGTTTCAAATCAATTCCATGCCTGGACTCTGAGATATAAACATGAAAGCACCTTGCATGCAAAACTTTAACCAAAATTTCTAAGTTAAAAAAGGGGCCATAACTTGTAATATATTCCATAAAAAGTTATCTACCTTGATAGTATGATACTCCTAAACATATTAAAGATATTTCAAATCAATCCCATGCCTGGATACTGAGATATAAGCATGAAAGTAACTTGCATGCAAAACTTTTACCAAAATTTCTAAGTTAAAAAGGGCAATAATTTGTAACATATTCCATCAAGAGTTATCTACCATGAAAGTATGATACCCCTAAATGTATTAAAGATGTCTCAAATCAATCCCATTCCTGGATACTGAGATATTAGCATGAAAGCACCTTGCATGCAAAACTTTAACCAAAATTTCTAAGTTAAAAAAGGGGCCATAACTTGTAATATATTCCATCAAAAGTTGTCTACCAAGAAAGTATGATACCCCTAAACATATTAAAGATGTTTCAAATCAATCCAATACCTGGATACTGAGATATTAGCATGAAAGTACCTTGCATGCAAATCTTTTACCAAAATTTCTAAGTTAAAAAGGGGCAATAATTTGTAACAAATTCTATCAAGAGTTATCTACCATGAAAGTATGATAACCCTAAACATATTAAAGATGTTTAAAATCAATCACATGCTTGAAACGGAGATATAAGGATGAGAGTATCTTGCATGCAAAACTTTAACCAAAATTTAAAAAGGGGCCATAATTTGTAATATATTCCATCAAGAGTTATCTACCTTGGTTGTATGATGCCCCTAAACATATTCATTAACTTTCAAGTCAATACCATGAATGGTTATTGAGATACAAACTAGATAGTAGCTTGCATGCAAAACTTTAACCAAATTTTCTACTGCATGCAAAACTTTAACCAAGATTTCTAAGTTAAAAAGGGGCCATAATTCATATTAAATTCAGTCAAGAGTTATCTACCTTGGTTGTCTGATGCCCCTGAACATATTTATAAACTTTCAAGTCAATACCATAAATGGTTATTGAAATATATGGTTGATAGTAACTTGCACGCAAAACTATAACCAAAAGCTGCAACGCCAACTCCGACGCCAGGGTGACTACAATAGCTCTCATATTCTACGAATAGTCGAGCTAAAAATGGTTGCAGTTTTGTTGTACAAGACAAATTACTCACACTGACGCCTCTATATACCACATTATTCAGTTTCTAACGTGTTTACATGATAGTGGACTAAGCCACAGTGCAAAAAACACAGCGAGATCAGCTTTATCCTCATATTTTAATACAATGGGAAAAGCGGACATCAGTGATAATATTCTGTTAAGACGTTTTATGAAAGAAATATTTCAACTCAGGCCACTGCTGCCTAAGTATAATTATACTTGGGATGTTAATCAGGTGTTGGGGTTTCTAAAAACCCAAATCAATAAGGATTTGACATTAAAATTTCTGTCCATGAAATTAGCTACATTACTAGCATTGGAAACAGGCCAAAGATGTCAAACAATTACTTGCATGGATGTAAATTGTTTACTACTGACTGACTGAGAATACTCTCAAAATAAGAATTCAAAAATTACTTGAGAGAGAACGCAGCTGGACAGCCATGCTTATCAATCTTTAGAGATAAGGTCATGGTGCTGTTGCCTTAGAGGAAAAGGTATAGCACCATGATCTAATTATGAATAAACATGATTTTGGGACTAGGAGGGTGGGTGTGTAAGCCCTTAAGGAGTTTGTAGTCAATGAAATTTCATCTTAACTTTACCTTACTAGGTAAGTCTCGTTTAATATTCTAATGTCATCTCCTGCATAACCCCTTCATGGGCAAGATTTTAAATTTTGCACAACCTTCAAAACTCTAATTTGGTAATGTATCTGTAATGCAACTGTTACAGTCAATTATCCACTGCATGAATCTGAAGGATACACTGCATCCTGAATGATCTTTTTAACTAGAATTGGCTTGTTGTAAAACTTCGCAAAAGTTTTAGTGTTTGTCCATCCCGCAGTCTTAATGATTGCATCTGATGGGATTACCATGTAAACTGGCCTTAGACATAGATGCAGCTCTTGTGCTATGTGCTCCAAATTGGCTGTCAACTCCTGGCTTTGTCATGACCATCTTTACCCACCCAGTGACAGTACTCTTAGAAACTCCCGCAAAGGGTTTGATAGTGCTAATAAGTAAGTGTTTTCCTGTGCGCAAGTCAGCAGTTCTTCTATGATATTCTTGCAAAGTTTGTACTATACAAAGATTAGGGTATTTATTGTAAGATGTGAGAAATATGGTATCTGGCTGATAAACCTAAATATCAAGTTATGAGTTTTATAGAACAAGAGGGCCATGATGGCCCTGAATCGCTCACCTGAGTACCATTGCTTCAACTGATGTCAAGGTTTTTAAACAGACAAGGATTCTGATATAACTTAATCTAAAACATTTTACCCCTGACAATACTACACACCAAATATCTAAGCAATGGGCCATATAGTTTCAGAGAAGACTTGGGCGCAGGGTCATTTATCACCGTAGGGCCAAGACTTTGAAAATCTTTGTAATGAACCATTAGATGCTACTACATACCAAAAATCTTAGCTCTAGGCCTTATTGATTCATAGAAGAAGATTTTTTAAGATTTTCCTATATAACTCTGTGTAAAACAAGTGACCCCTTGTGCGGGGTCATTTATCACCATAGGGCTATGATTTGTACAATCTTGGTAGTGGCTCATAAGATGATGCTTCATACCAAATATCTAAGCTCTAGGCCTTATGCATTCATGGAAGAAGATTTTTTAAGATTTTCCTATTTAACTCTATGTAAAACAAGTGACCCATGGTGCTGGGTCATTTATCACCATAGGGCTATGATTTGTACAATCTTGGTAGTGGCCCATAAGATGATGCTACATACCAAATATCTAAGCTCTAGGCCTTATGGATTCATAGAAGAAGATTTTTTAAGATTTTCCTATATAACTCTATGTAAAACAAGTGACCCCTGGTGCGGGGTCATTTATCACCATAGGGCTATGATTTGTACAATCTTGGTAGTGGCCCATAAGATGATGCTTCATACCAAATATCTAAGCTCTAGGCCTTGCAGTTTTGCAGAAGAAGATTTTCAAAGTTTGCATTTTTAAAATCTATTATTAGCTCCTGTGACCTACTTTTTTAACCAATCTGAATAATTTGTACAACTTTGATGGAGGGCATCATAAGGATGATTCCTGTGAAGTTTGGTCAAAATCCCTTCAGCAGTTCATGAGGAGATGTTGTTTAAAGCAAATTGTTGACGGCGGACGCACGCACGCACGCATGCACGACGGACAAAAGGCGATCACAAAGGCTCACCATGAGCACGTTGTGCTCAGGTGAGCTAAAAACAAGAGGGCCATGATGGCCCTTGATCGCTCACCTGGTATCATTAGGCTATGTAAAATCAAGTGACCCCTGGGGTAGAGCCAATTTTGACCCGAGGGTGATGATTTGAACAAACTTGGTAAAGGGTCAATTAGCATGTACACCAAATATTAAACTCCAACCTTGTGGTTTTGAGAAGAAGATTTTTCTAGTTTTTTTTCCAATATAAGTCTATGTAAAATCAAGTGATCCCTGGAGCGGGGCCAATTTTGACCCCAGCATCATGATTTGAACAAACTTGGTAAGAATCAACTAGACAATGCTACACCCCAAATATCTAAACTCTATGCTTTGTGGTGTCTGAGAAGAAGATTTTTCAAGTTTTTTTCCTATTAGCCTATGTTAAATCAAGTGACCCCTGGGGCAGGGCCAATTTTGACCCCAGGGTCATAATTTGAACAATCTTGGTAGAGAGTCATATGATCATGCTACATATTAACAAGAGGGCCATGATGGCCCTGGATCGCTCACCTGGTATCATTAGGCTATGTAAAATCAAGTGACCCCTGGGGCAGAGCCAATTTTGACCCCAGGGTCCTGATTTGAACAAAGTTGGTAAGAATCGACTAGACAATGCTACACACTACCACACTCTACTTGGTAGAGGTCTATTAGCCCATGTTACATACCAAATATATAAACTCTAGACCTTGAAGATTTTTCTAGTTTTTTTCCAATATAAGTCTATGTAAAATCAAGTGATCCCTGGAGCGGGGCCAATTTTGACCCCAGCGTCATGATTTGAACAAACTTGGTAAGAAGCGACTAGAAATGCTACACACCAAATATCTAAACTCTATGCTTTGTGGCGTCTGAGAAGAAGATTTTTCTTTTTTTTTTCTATATTAGCCTATGTTAAATCAAGTGACCCCTGTGGCTGGGAGAATTTTGATCCCAGGGTCATAATTTGAACAATCTTGGTAGAGAGTCATAAGATCATGCTACATATTAAAAATCAAAAGGCTAGGCCTTGTGGTTTCAGAGAAGAAGATTTTTCAAGTTTTTTCTATATTAGCCTATGTTTTTCTATATTAGCAAATTTGATCCAGGGCCATGACTTGAACAAACTTGGTTGTGATCTACTAGACAATGCTGCACACAAATATCTAAACCCCAGGCCTTGTGGTTTCTAAGAAGAAGATTTTTCAAGTGATTCCTATATTAGCCTATGTTAAATCAAGTGACCCTGGGGCGGGGCCAATTTTGACCCCAGGGTCATGATTTGAACAAACGTGGTAGAGATCAACTAGACAATGCTACACACCAAATATCTTAACTCTATGCCTTGTGGTTTCTGAGAAGAAGATTTTTCAAGTTTTTTTTCCTATATCAGCCTATTTAAATAAAGTGACCCTGGGGCGGGGCCAATTTTGAGCCAGGGTCATAATTTTAACAATCTTGGTAGAGAGTCATAAGACCATGCTACATACCAAATATCTAAACTCGAGGCCTTGTGGTTTCATAGTAGAAGATTTTTTTTAAAGATTTTCCTATATAACTCTATGTAAAAAAAGTGACCCCTATTGCGTGGGCATTTATCACTGTTTGGCTATGATTTGAACAATCTTGGTAATACCCCTGTTACACTTATACTCGTCCTCAGTACGACCTAAAAGTTCTAGCGAAACGGGCTTGAACGGCGTGAAAACGAAGTGGTCGTAGTAACAACGTATTGATATCTGTTTACGATCGTTATAGACGAGTTTGGACGACTTTGGTCGAGATGGCCTCTCCAAAGTTTTGAACAGACTCAAAATTTCTGAAAAGGTACACCGTTCTGAAATAAAACGTAGTGCTATCGTATCGAAAACGAGATGGTCGTATTGCGAACGTAACAGTCGTACTGCAAACGGACTAAGGACGTTCTGGGACGTAGTGCGATCGACTTGCTGTTAGAAGTGCGATCTCGCAACGATCTTGCTAGTTTCTAACTCGTTTATCTCATCCAGAGACGGACCTATCTAGATTGCATAACGTTTTTAGTGCGTCCTTACTTCGTCTTTTTGATAAAAGCAAAACAGATAGTTCCTTACACGATTCTACACAGTCCTAAGCGTTTGCAGTACGTCCTTAGTACGCTCTATCCGTGTCAAGTACGAATTGTTGCGTTTGTATCCAGTCCTTTCAACGACCATTCCGTTTGCAGTGCGATCAAACAGGAGGGTATAAATACGGATCGTCCTCTCATAGGATCATGATTCTTCAACCATTCGATCATGGTCATTTCTTGATCCATGGTAAGATGGACGGACCGCTTTGCCTTCTTTTGTGGCTTTTCAGTCTGACCTTCATCCTCTTCGGACACATGGCCCTCTGAATTATAGTCATCTGATGGTGCATTTTGTGGTATGTCATGCTTTTCAAGAGAGAGTTCGGCGACAACATTCTGTTCATCAGACTGTGTTGGTGGAAGAGCGGCGGTATTACGTTTACTTCTTTTTTTCTTGGAGGCATGCTTTCAACAATTGTGATTGTTTGAAGCGTCAAACTAGAATGAGGGCTTCCTGAAAAGTGCCGAGTTTTTATAGGTCGGACCAGAACTTGCACTCAGTTACGATCTGAACGTACTGAGGACGGGACAAGGACGTAGTGAGATCGAGTTGAACGGTCTGCAAACGAGGTAGTCGAGTTAAGGACGGAGTGGACGTTACGGGAACGAACTAGAACTAGTAACGAAACGGACGCGAACTAGCTGTAGTCGGACTAGACCTGTTTGAATACGTTGTATATGGTCGTTTTATCCCGTTCTGAAGGTCTGCTGACGGTCTGAGGACGGAATTGTCGAGTCAACAACGGTGTGTGAACTAGTTGATTGTATTCTAGCCATATTTTGGCTAAATCTCTCCGTTTTAACCCGACGTCAACTCGTTTTATAAGGTTTTCGGGAGCCCTATAGGACGTAGTCAAAACGGGCTCTAGTGTAACAGGGGCATAATGAACCATTAGATGATGCTACATATGAAATATCTAAGCTCTAGGCCTTATGGATTCATAGAAGAAGATTTTTAAAGATTTTTTCTATATAACTCTATGTAAAACAAGTGACCCATGGTGCAGGGGCATTTATCACCATAGGGTCATGATTTGTACAATCTTGGTAATGAACCATAAGATGATGCTACATACCAAATATCTAAGCTCTAGGCCTTATGGATTCATAGAAGAAGATTTTTAAAGATTTTCCTATATAACTCTATGTAAAACAAGAGGGCCAAGATGGCCCTAAAGACGCTCACCTGAGGACATTTGTGCTGACCAAGTTTGAGGAAGATTGAATCAAAATTGTGGCCTCCAGTGTGTAAACAAGGTTTTTCTAAGATTTGACCTACTGACCTACTTTTCAATCGCTTTTTAGGTTTGTTAGATTAATGATCTTCGATAATTCGTTGAAATTTCTGAAGAGAATCGTATACTTACCAAACTGAAACCGGAAATGGAGGGCTGAATAGTTTCCTAATTTTTCATTGGTTAATAATATTATAACCTAAAACGACCGAATGTGTTTTTATAACCAACAATACGATTATCTGTACTTTCATATCTTTCTTAAAGAAAACCTTTATTTAATATACAATTGACACAATATATTCTCTTAGTTTTTATCATTTTATTTAATTGTAGATACTGATTTTAATATAAAACATATATCAAGTATGTAATTTAAAGTAAAAAGTGATTCAATCAAGGGCCAAATTTTAACCATTATCTAGTCATAATCTCTCAAACTAGTAATATTGCAAAATATTTTTTTTATGATTGGTCTATATGAATTATGTGGGTACGGACCACTAGACAATATTTCACATCAAATCTATAGATTAAGCTCTAGGTCTTTTCCTATGTAACTTTATGTGAAACAAGTGACCACTGGTGCGGGGTCATTTTCACCGTAAGGCTATGATTTGAAAATCTTGGGAATGAACCATTAGATGATGCTACATACCAAATATCTAAGCTCTGGGCCTTATGGATTTACAGAAGAAGATTTTTTTAAGATTTTCCAATATAACTCTATGTAAAACAAGTGACCCCTGGTGCGGGGGCATTTATCACCATTGGGCTATGATTTGAACAATCTTGGTAATGAACCATTAGATGATGCTACATACCAAATATCTAAGCTCTGGGCCTTATGGATTGACAGAAGAAGATTTTTTAAGATTTTCCTATATAACTCTATGTAAAACAAGTGACCTGGTGCGGGAGCATTTATCACCATAAGGCTATGATTTGAACAATCTTGGTAATGAACCATTAGATGATGCTACATACAAATATCTAAGCTCTGGGCCTTATGGATTCACAGAAGAAGATTTTTTAAGATTTCCTATATAACTCTATGTAAAACAAGTGACCCCTGGTGCGGGGACATTTATCACCATAGGGCTATGATTTGAACAATCTTGGTAATGAACCATTAGATGATGCTACATACCAAATATCTAAGCTCTGGGCCTTATGGATTTACAGAAGAAGATTTTTTAAGATTTTCCTATATAACTCTATGTAAAACAAGTGACCTGGTGCGGGGCATTTATTACCATAGGGCTATGATTTGAACAATCTTGGTAGAGAGTCATAAGATCATGCTACATACCAAAAATCTAAGCTATAGGCCTTATGGATTCATAGTAGAAGATTTTTTTTAAAGATTTTCCTATATAACTCTATGTAAAACAAGTGACGCCTGGTGCGGGGGCTTTATCACCATAGGGCTATGATTTGTACAATCTGGTAATGGCCCATAAGATGTTGCTACATACCAAATATCTAAGCTCTAGGCCTTGCAGTTTTGCAGAAGAAGATTTTCAAAGTTTGAGTTTTTAAAATCTATTTTTAGCTCCTGTGACCTACTTTTTCAACCAATCTGAATAATTTGTACAACTTTGATAGAAGGCATCATAAGGATGATTCCTGTGAAGTTTGGTCAAAATCCCTTCAGCGGTTCAGGAGGAGATGTTCTTTAAAGTAAATGTTGACGACGGACGGACGCACGCTCGCACGGACGACGGACGACGGACAAAAAGGTGATCACAATAGCTCACCTTGAGCACTTCGTGCTCAGGTGAGCTAAAAAGTGACCCCTATTGCGTGGGCATTTATCACAGTTTGGCGATGATTTGAACAATCTTGGTAATGAACCATTAGATGATGCTACATATGAAATATCTAAGCTCTAGGCCTTATGGATTCATAGAAGAAGATTTTTAAAGATTTTCCTATATAACTCTATGTAAAACAAGTGACCCATGGTGCAGGGGCATTTATCACCATAGGGTCATGATTTGTACAATCTTGGTAATGAACCATAAGATGATGCTACATACCAAATATCTAATCTCTAGGCCTTATGGATTCATAGAAGAAGATTTTTAAAGATTTTCCTATATAACTCTATGTAAAAGAAGTGACCCATGGTGCGGGGACATTTATCACCATAGGGTCATGATTTGTACAATCTTGGTAATGAACCATAAGATGATGCTACATACCAAATATCTAATCTCTAGGCCTTATGGATTCATAGAGAAGATTTTTAAAGATTTTCCTATATAACTCTATGTAAAAAAGTGACCCTGGTGCGGGGGCATTTATCACCATAGGGCTATGATTTGAACAATCTTGGTAATGAACCATTAGATGATGCTTCATACCAAATATCTAAGCTCTAGGCCTTATGGATTCATAGAAGAAGATTTTTAAAGATTTTCCTATATAACTCTATGTAAAACAAGTGACCCATGGTGCAGGGGCATTTATCACCATAGGGTCATGATTTGTACAATCTTGGTAATGAACCATAAGATGATGCTACATGCCAAATATCTAATCTCTAGGCCTTATGGATTCATAGAAGAAGATTTTTAAAGATTTTCCTATATAACTCTATGTAAAACAAGAGGGCCAAGATGGCCCTAAAGACGCTCACCTGAGGACATTTGTGCTGACCAAGTTTGAGGAAGATTGAATCAAAATTGTGGCCTCCAGTGTGTAAACAAGGTTTTTCTAAGATTTGACCTACTGACCTACTTTTCAATCGCTTTTTAGGTCTGTTAGATTAATGATCTTCGATAATTCGTTGAAATTTCTGAAGAGAATCGTATACTTACCAAACTGAAACCGGAAATGGAGGGCTGAATAGTTTCCTAATTTTTCATTGGTTAATAATATTATAACCTAAAACGACCGAATGTGTTTTTATAACCAACAATACGATTATCTGTACTTTCATATCTTTCTTAAAGAAAACCTTTATTTAATATACAATTGACACAATATATTCTCTTAGTCTTTTTATCATTTTATTTAATTGTAGATACTGATTTTAATATAAAACATATATCAAGTATGTAATTTAAAGTAAAAAGTGATTCAATCAAGGGCCAAATTTTAACCATTATCTAGTCATAATCTCTCAAACTAGTAATATTGCAAAATATTTTTTTTATGATTGGTCTATAT
The DNA here is from genome assembly GCA_021229015.1 of Solen grandis. Taxonomy (NCBI): domain Eukaryota; kingdom Metazoa; phylum Mollusca; class Bivalvia; order Adapedonta; family Solenidae; genus Solen; species Solen grandis. The sequence goes on from CM037785.1 coordinate 2,838,178, forward strand.
GAATTATGTGGGTACGGACCACTAGACAATATTTCACATCAAATCTATAGATTAAGCTCTAGGTCTTTTCTATGTAACTTTATGTGAAACAAGTGACCACTGGTGCGGGGTCATTTATCACGTAAGGCTATGATTTGAACATCTTGGTAATGAATCCATTAGATGATGCTACATACCAAATATCTAAGCTCTGGGCCTTATGGATTTACAGAAGAAGATTTTTTAAGATTTTCCTATATAACTCTATGTAAAACAAGTGACCCCTGGTGCGGGGACATTTATCACCATAGGGCTATGATTTGAACAATCTTGGTAATGAACCATTAGATGATGCTACATACCAAATATCTAAGCTCTGGGCCTTATGGATTCACAGAAGAAGATTTTTTAAGATTTTCCTATATAACTCTATGTAAAACAAGTGACCCCTGGTGCGGGGACATTTATCACCATAGGGCTATGATTTGAACAATCTTGGTAATGAACCATTAGATGATGCTACATACCAAATATCTAAGCTCTGGGCCTTATGGATTTACAGAAGAAGATTTTTTAAGATTTTCCTATATAACTCTATGTAAAACAAGTGACCCTGGTGCGGGGGCATTTATTACCATAGGGCTATGATTTGAACAATCTTGGTAGAGAGTCATAAGATCATGCTACATACCAAAAATCTAAGCTATAGGCCTTATGGATTCATAGTAGAAGATTTTTTTTAAAGATTTTCCTATATAACTCTATGTAAAACAAGTGACGCCTGGTGCGGGGGCATTTATCACCATAGGGCTATGATTTGTACAATCTTGGTAATGGCCCATAAGATGTTGCTACATACCAAATATCTAAGCTCTAGGCCTTGCAGTTTTGCAGAAGAAGATTTTCAAAGTTTGAGTTTTTAAAATCTATTTTTAGCTCCTGTGACTACTTTTTCAACCAATCTGAATAATTTGTACAACTTTGATAGAGGGCATCATAAGGATGATTCCTGTGAAGTTTGGTCAAAATCCCTTCAGCGGTTCAGGAGGAGATGTTGTTTAAAGCAAATTGTTGACGACGGACGGAGGACGGACGCACGCACGCACGGACTACGGACAAAAGGCGATCACAAAAGCTCACCATGAGCACGTTGTGCTCAGGTGAGCTAAAAATAAATAATTAAATAATAAGTTCTTAATAAGTTATTAAAGCCAGGATACAATTGCTTTCACATTTTAAGGTCAGTTATTTCTAAATAAGACCACACACAACAAGTAATGAACAGTGAACTGTTACTGAGTCTCCAAATGAAGTTTCTCCTTAGACAATCATACACAAATGGGTTTTGAGAAATAAGGTCACAGGTAAAATTGAGAGGGTGGGGCCTGAAAATCAAAGAAGTACCATTCCATCCATCTGATCATGAGGAACAAGAATATATATGATTTATGGGTGGGGATCTGAACAGTAATTGAAATAAGGCCATAAGTAAAATTGAGGGGGTGGGGCCTGACCCCTAGGTGCCCTCAGGAGACACCAAAGTTGTAACATTCAATCTGTCTCAGCATGAGGAACAAGAAAGTATATAATTCAGGGTTGGAAATTTGAAATATTTAACCAAAATACATTTTTGATGCAAAAACCCATCTTTGAGGGGGTAGGGCCTTACCCCCCAGGGACCTCCCATTTAAAAAAATCAGGAAGGCACCACTACTCATTGAGGACTATAAGTGTGTGAAGTTTTGTAAAGCAGGGGTCAAAAATTCCACTTGTCCACTCGTAATTACGAGTGGAAATTTGACAGGACGAGTAAACTTCGCATTTGGGTTGTCCTGCAGGACGAGTAGATGTTTTTTAGGGAAAACAGACATCACTTTCTACCTCATAGCAGCTTGTCTGCTGTGGCAGAATATTTGATCAAATTATATGTTTGTTTGTTGGGTTTAACGTCCCATCAACAGTATTTAAGTCATTTGGAGACAATGTCTACTTAAGACAGATACAGTGCTGCCACACTGCAGTATCACGCCGTTGACATATGGCATGATACCACACCCAGTCACATTATCCTGACACCGGGCTAACCAGTCCTGAAACTACTCTTATATGCTGAGCACCAAGCAAGGAAGCAGTACCATTTTTTAGATCAAATTATATCCGAGATCAGTATGAATGCTGTTGAGAATATTAAAAAAGTTGGCATCCTGTATGTCGGTATCATTTGAAACGGGTTTGATGGATATTACCTCCAATGAATCTTATGGCAATTATTAATTGATTTTTTTTATAGAAAAGCATCTGAAAATTCACAAATGTTTATTTTTTTGTTAGAAAGTAACCATGGCCATTTAATTTTAAATTAAACCTAATTAAATACAGGGGGAAACCGAACAAGTATAGGCACAGGTGAATAACTATATTACAAGGTGCGCTTTGCTACCAGTAGACTGCAAACTCGAATATATCATTTTTTTTTGTATGTTTGTTTGTTTTTGCCTCGTCCGCTATCCAAAAATAGGTACATGTATATAATCCAGTCAAGAGTGTCTGTTGCAGAAGCTGAAAATGTCAGATATTACAAAGTTTTTGAAGGGTGGAGGAGATGATGAATAGCAAGAGAAAGAAAAGGTAAAAACAGAAAAGAGAAAAGAAACATAACGATAAATCTAAGCGAACTCAAACTACATAAGATGAATAGTCCAGTAAGTTTCCATAGGCAAAAATTGAGGAAGGCATGCTATTTTGTTCCTATGTACCCGGTAGACAATTCCCTGGCCTGTCTGACCCTAAATCTACACTTGTAATAGGGATCACAGAAAACTATAGACCAAAGACATTAAAACATCACGGGGATGGCTCCAAACACCAAATATGTTTTGGAAAACACAAGGCACAATTACATCAAAATCTATTCATTGATTAAGGAGGAGATGTCTTTAAAGATTTTTCTTTTTTAAACTCTGGCTGCCATCTTGTTCAGGTGACCAGAACCATTTTAGATATTATTGTACAGTACCACCCAATAATCATTCCTATTGAGTTTCATCAAAATCTGCTCTGCTTTTTAGGAGGAGATATTGTGTAAAGATTTTTCAATTTTTAGCTCTGGTGGCCATATTGTTTGGTGGACCAGAACCATTTTAACTTTTTTGGTACAGTACCACCATATAATCATCAGCTGTTAGAACTCCCCCGAATATTCCTGTAAAGTTTTTTTAATTGATGTGAGACAAAAAAGGAGTGATGAAAAATTTTTTTTTTTTCTTTAAAATGAGTTAAAAAATGTTTAATTAAATTTTTTGAATGGAATTAGGATTAATAATGTTGAAAATGAATTGGAATGATTTTTTTTTGTACCTTTAATTTTTTTTAAAAAATTTTTGAAAATGATTAAAAAAGATAATTATGCTGTGTTTTTTATTTTTGACTAGGAAATTAAAATTTTTTTGGACTTTAAAAGGAAGCATAATTTGGGAAAAAAACTCCATTATTGACCCCCGGCAAACCCCTCCCGTTATACAGTTTTCAAAGGGGGTTTTCAAAAAAAGGGAATTTTAAATTTTTTTAAATTAAATGTCATTTAATGATTTTTTCCTTATTTTTGATATATTCCAAAATATTTAAGTTTTAAAAAAGTAGTAAATATGGTTTTTTTGTTTTTAAAAAAAACATAGGCGCAAGGGGAAATAAAATTAAAAAAAGGGGTGACCCCGAATGTCCCCGAGTATTGCTTAAGTGTAAGGTTTTTTAACGAAAAGGTTCTGATAAAATTAATCTAAAAATTTTTGAATATAAACCAAAATAAGAAGGGAAAAGGTTTCAGGAAGATTGGGGGCGGGTTTTATAGGGGAAGTTTTTAAAAAATTTTTTAAAAAATTAGGTACTAATACCAAAATTTAGTTAGGTTTTTTATTTTGAAGAAGTTTTTTAAATTTTTTATTTAATTTTGTAAAAAAAGGTGGGGGTTTTACCCCGGGTTGATTTTAATTTTTGGTAGGGAAAAATGAACAAAAAAGTTAGGCCTTTTGGTTTTTGAAAATTTTTTTTTTTTAAAATTTTGGAAAAAAAAAGGGGGGGGGGGATTTTTAAAGGGATATTTTTACAATTTTTTTGTGGCCCAAAGATGATACCCAAATTAAAAAGGGTTATGATTTGGGAAAAAGATTTTTTTTTTTAAAACCTTGTAAAAAAGTGCCCCGGGGCGGGGCTTTTCCCCAAAGGGTTGATTTTTAAAATTTTTGGTGGGTAAATGAGAATACCCAAAAATTAAGCTTGGCCCTTTTGGATACTTAAACAATTGATGTTTAAATCAACCCCATCCCTGGTTTGGAAAAACATAAATACCTTGTGAAAATTTCCCCAAAATTTTAATTTAAAAAAAGGGGGAAAAAATTTTCCCCATATATTTAAACAAAATTTTTTAAGATGCATGAAAACCCCAAAGTTTTAAAAGAGTTTAAAAATCCCTAGGGTATTAGATAAAAAGATGCAAAAATTTAACCAAAAAGGGGCCCAAAATTTTGTCATATACCCATAAAGTTATTAATTGGGGTTTGATGTAAACATATTAATAAACTTTTAAGTAATAATGAAGGTAATTGAGATACAACAAAATTAGTTTAGTAAAACTTTAACCAAATTTTTTTGCATGAAAAATTAAAACCAAAATTTCTAAGTTTTTTTAGTAAGGGTTTATAAATTTTGGGTTTGTTGTTTCCCCCTTAACATTTTTTAAATTAAAGTAATAGAAATGATTATTGAATATGGGTGATAGTAACTTGAAGTTGGGTTTGGGAAAAGGGGGTTTAATTAAATCATACTTTTTGTTTGAGGAAAAGTAACTGTGTGGTGATTAGGAGCGGGACAGTCCCCCCTTTCCCCCGTTTCCCCCCAAATTTGTATAGGATTAAATACCCGGTTTTTTAAATTAGTCAAGAGTTTAAATTTATTTATGAAAAAATACAAAAAGAATAAAAATTTTATTTAAGGTAATGATAGTATTTTAAAAAAATAAAATAAAAATTTTATAAATTGAAAGAATTGGGGGTAAACCCGTTTAAGTCGTGGGAATTTTCAAAGTAAGAAGATTTTTAACCCTTTGCGGGAATGGCCCCTAATGTGTAGGAGATTGGTTAACGTCAAATTTTGAGGGCAGTAGTAGTTATTTAAAAAAGGTAAAAAAGGAGGGTTTTAAATGTTATAATTGAGTTTTAATATTGAAAAAAAAAGTTGGCGTTGGGGTATTTTATAGATGGAAAAACGATGAAGGGGTTTTGTAAAACCATATATTTTAATTTGTAAAAAAAAATTTTTCAAGAATTTTAATTATTTTTTATAATTAAAAAAAATTAAAATTTTTAGGCTGAATTTCAAAGGGTTTTTATGCTACGAAAAAAGCCCCTATTTTTGGAACCCCTTGTATGTTAAAAAGGGGGTAATAATTTTTAAGATTTGATATGTCTCAGTTAGGTAAAACCACAACCTCTGCAATCAGAGGCAAACCTCAGGAAAAGGAGATGGTGATCATTTTAGGTAAATATAATCTTAATCAGTATTTTTATCATTAAGTAAAGAGGATAGTGATTTAAATTGCCTATCTGTTGTGGTAAACCATTATGACAGAAAGATGTAAGAAATTGTACAATACAACATCTTTCCTTGCCCAATCCCATGTTTTTTTAATGAATCGAATAATTTTTAACTGGTATAGGGTAGGCAAGAATTCAATGCCTGGTGTGATGGGTTTTTAAGCAAAATCTCTTTTTTTATACCTAAATCAATAGAATACCTGGAGCTGTTCCTGCAAAGAAAACACCCAGTGAGTTGTCTGGTTAATGGTTTGTTTTTGAGTGAGGTTTTCTTCTTTTTAGATGTACAGCCCTCACAGTGGGGGTATCCTAGCAGTGTTTGACGCTGGAGAAGGAAATTACCCGTCCTCTGCCCTGGGCCTGCCCTCTGCCTTTCTGGTGCATCTCCTGTGTCTGAAAATTGCCTCGAAAGTAAGTAAAGGGTGTTTTATCATAACAATCTATAACATTCTCTCTACTATATATAATAAGACACTGTGCTATTGCAATGTGAAGAACCTTGATCCATTGTATGGTAAAATGGTATGTTTCACTTACCACACGAAAGCATATCAATCATAAATAATTGATTCACAAATTTTAAAAAAAAGTAAAATTTTTATAAGATCATGGTTTAAATCCTTTCTACTCACGAAAATTTGTTTCAAAGGTGCTTCTCTTCACTATATCTAAGTTCCTTGAAAACCTACCATTTTGCTCTTCTAGAAAGGATTTCCCATACTTACCTGTATGGGTAAAATTGAACAAGAACTGTCCCAACAGTGGCTCCACTTTCTGAGTGCTGGATAGTATAAAGTTAGCTATATTATTCCTAATGTAAACTAAAACAAGGGGGATAATGGCCCTAGAAGCCACCAGAGTACCATTAGTTAAACAATTTAATTTAACCTTTATTAAATTTACCCACTAAAAAAGACAAATAGCCAACTATGAGCTGGACTAAACTACCACTAATGACAGTATAGGACCATGGATATTTATAAATTTGATTCAAACCCAAATTAATTTTATGCAATGGCTTCAACAAACCCGAGCAATCTATTTATTAATTATTAGTTAAATGTTTGAATCTTTCAGCCTGGTTATAAGTTAACAAAAAAAATTAGCTGTAAAGAACAATATATCAAGAAACTTGTATTATATATGAACCAATTCAATAACTTGAAAAAAAATCCAATGATATTAACAACTATTCAAAATAAACTTAACAAGGCATTCCAAAGGAAAGCTATTCCCCCCCGCTGCCTTAATAAAAACCTTTTCAGCACTACTGTTGTAATTGGGTTTAAAACTGCATTTTTATGTAAAAAAGACAACTTTTGATGCACGTTGTCTTATGAAAAAACTTTCTGTTGTTCAGAAAATATAGCATGGAAAACAAAAATATCCAGGAATGAACACTGAACCATCAAATGTGACCTTGAACTTGAATCAACATGATTGTCACCTGTGTTCTGCACATCACCTCAATTTGGTTTATAATTGAGGCAAGTTTCATTAAAAATCCTTCAAGGAGTATAGGAGTTATGGAGCGGACCAAAATTGTAAATTGAAAATTGAAGCGTTCAAACACATGACCTTCAAGTGTGACCATGACCTTGAGCCAACATGGCTACAACCCGAGTTCTGAACATCATCTCAATAAATTTATATTTGAGGCAAGTTTCATTAAAATCCTTCAAGGGGTATAGGAGATATGGAATGGACATGAAATTCTAAGGAAATAGAAGGTTCAAACACATGACCCTCAAGTGTGACCTTGACCTTGAGTCAACATGACTGCAACCTATGTTCTGCACATCGTCTCAATTAGATATATATTTGAAGCAAGATTCATGAAAAAACTAAAAGGGGTATAAGAGATATGGAGGGACACGAAATTGAAATGGAAATTGAAGGTTCAAACACATAACCTTCTAGTGTGACCTTGACAAGAGCTTACATGGTGCCACCTGTGTTCCGCAATCGTCTCAACTAGGTTTACATTTGAGGCAAGTTTCACGAAAATCATTCAAGCGGTATAGGAGATATGAAGCGGACACGAAAACGTTACAGACAGACACATGGACGGACGGACGGGCAGACAGACGAAGGCCATTCCTATAACCCCACTCCTGCTTCGCGGCAGGGAATTAATAAAGGGAGAAAATCAATATTTTATATATAAGGACACTAACCAACACAGTGGGGGCCTCATTTTCACGGATAAACTTCATTTTAGGAAATATGGCAGAGAAAAATTCAGTGACCATTGTGTCAATTGAATTTATACTAGACTTCTTTTGTTCTAAAACAAAAGAAAGGGCTTTCTGCACTGCAAACCATCTCAAACCTGATAATAAAATTTTACTATTCTGACATACACCATCTAAAAAAATTGAAGAAAATCTGCCAGAATTGACAGCTGTAGAGTGTTAAGTTATATAAAAGCAGATGAAATCTGTTACATATATGACATCATTCAAAATTTAAAGTCAATGCATTCAAAAGGGCATATGTAGCTTGTTTCCAGTTATAAATTCATAATGCTAGCTTTTTGAGAACCATCTTTAAGATTACTACAATAATACTTTAAACTTGGTGTTCTGCAATGGAATGAAGTATCACTAGTTCCTCTTTACATGCTAAAAAGGTATACAAGATTCCTTTCTTGCAAAACATTTCTAATATTTAAATTGAATATTCTTGCTTAATTGAAGGGACAGAGCATTAAAATTAATTACTGTATCACATTATACCTTTAATGTAACAGAAATAAAATTTGGAATAATATGTAGGATCAACTACGAAGCGCAAGGAAAAACCTTTTTTCAGAAATATGAAATTTTTGAAGTAAAATTAATTTTAATTAGTAAATACTTACCTGTTATTACTTCAGGTATGTGTCTATTTGTGCACAGCTTCCAAAACAGAGTCCGCAAAAATAAACCATTCCCTAAACCCCCTAGTTACCGGAAGTGTTAACCCCCCCCCGTTCTCCAATTGTATATGAAGCCATCGAGGGATACAACCGCCAGCAAGCGGGGAGGGAGGTGGGACTCTGTAATAACAGGTAAGTATTTACTAATTTAAAATTAATTTTACTTCAAAAATTTCATTTAATAGCATAAATACGTTACCTGTTATTACTTCAGGTATGACTTCGTCGCTAAGGCGGGAGGTTGCTAACAAAGAACCTTGATTGAAGCGACACCCGAAGTAGGAAACGACCAAAGCCGCCGAGGCGTCAGACTGATGATTAAACTATAGTCTGAGCCACTACAAGTGGACCCAAATCCACAAGGTTTTGTGATTGGTTAGCCAGTGAGCGAGAATAAAAGGAAGAAAAACGTAGTAGAAGACTTCCAAGAGGCCGCTTTGGGGAATATCATCCATGGAGATTTATTCAAGAAAGCCAAGAAGCAGACAAAGCACGGAGCTCATGTGGTCTAATTCTTAAAAAGGATAGATCCCTGTTCCGAAAGATCCGAATAGGCAAACTTGATAGTTGAGGCTACCCAACGAGATATTGATGTGCCGAAACTTTCGCCCCCCCCCTTTTATATGGGAGGAAAAGTCGAAGACGACGACCCCGTACAGATTTAACCTTCTGGAGGTAAAACTTCAAGCTCTAAAACCCGGCAAAGAGCCGATCAGGATCTCCCCTGGCGCAAAAGACCTAGCAAGGCTCGGAATAACTACCGGGGGGGACAGACCGAAGGGAGCTGGGTTTTCGCAAGGAAACCAGGTTGAAAGCTCAAAGATACAGAGCCATCAGATTTGTTAAAGCGTAAATAGCCTTCCTCAGTAGAAAAGGCATGAATTTCGCAAAGACGTTTAGAAGACGCCATTGCATGAGAAAGACCGTCTTCCATGTTACGTGCAGGAGAGAAGCCTCAGAAAGAGGTTCAAAAGGTGCCTAGTAAGAGCCAGTAAAAACACAAGAAAGATCCCACTTTGGAGTTAACGAACCGAGAAACTGGTCTAGACAGTTCAATACGAACGAATAATTTCCGAAAGATAAGGATCCGAACCAAGGGAAGAGGATCTGTGAAACTTAAGAGTGTTCGATAACATAGACCTATAAACCCTTGATAGAACTGACCGCAAGTTTTTTCTCCGTTAAAAGAAAAACTAGAAAGTTAGCGATTTCTCTGACAGGAGCTTTGACCAGATTAATCTGCCGTGCGATACACCAATCACGGAAGACCTTCCACTTTGCCTGGTAGACAGATCGAGTAGATTGTCTCCTGGCTTTAGAGATAATAGAGGCAACTGTTGCCGAAAATTTCTTCTGTCTAACTCGCTGTTGGATAACATCCAAGCGTGAAGACGAAGAGCGCAAGGATTGTCGTGTTAGGACCCTGTTCCGACCTTGTGACAGAAGGTCCGGAACTGGGGAAGTTCTACAGGATCGTCTATCAGAAGATCCAGAAGATCCACGAACCAAGATCTCGTTGGCCAAAGTGGAGCTACAAGGAGGATCCGGCACTGAGATCGCAGGATTTTCCTTAGAACTAAGGGAATCGAGAAAACGTGGAAACGCAAAGCAAATAGATGATCCCAGTTGACAGACAGAGCATCTATCGCCCCAAGCCCGGTGATCCCGTACCGGTGACACAAACAGTGGAAGCTGGTTGTTCAGCCTGGTAGCAAATAGATCGACAGACGGAGACCCGAAAATCGCAAACAGAGTTGTCGCGATCCGAGGAAGTAACTTCCATTCCGAGGGGAGAAGAGAATGCCTGCGGGACAGTTGGTCCGCTAGAACATTTAGACGACCCGGAAGATGTCTGACTTGAATGAGTACCGAAGACACCTGACACCAATGAAGAAGGTGCCATGCTTCCATGCACAGAGAAGGCGAGTGCGTCCCCCCTTGTCTGCGGATGTAAGAGACAACAGTCGTGTTGTCTGTAGATACTAGAACAGATTTGCCTCGAATGAGAGGAGAAACTGTCGTAAGGCTAGTAGAACCCGCTTGAGTTCGAGGTTGTTGATATGAAGAGAACTGTCCCGAGGGGACCAAAGACCCGAGGTTGTGAGACCCAGAGGTTCCAGATGAGCACCCCAGCCTGACAGACTGGCATCCGAGAAGAGGAACAGTTCCCCATCTAATTTTTTATCGAGAGGGGGGGAAATTCTGGCCGTCAGTTTTTTCCCCCCCCCCATTTGTTGTTTGTGTGGGGGAAATTCTGGACCAGTCAGTTTTTTCCCCCATCTAATATTTTTATGCGAGATGGTGGGAAATTCGGGGCCGTCGTTTTCCCCCCCCCCCCCCTTTATTTGATTGTTTGTGTTTGGGGGGAAATTTTGGACAGTAATTCAATGTTTTTCGAATTTCACCACCTATGACAATCTATTAGAATGGGAAAAAGACTAACTACGTTTAACATACTCCTGCTGTTTATAAGATAGGGGGGGAAAATGATGGTTAGAATATCCCAACCTCATGCAAATATATTGGTAGGGGGGGAAAAACGATAGGCAAAAATTTCCAACCTCTCGCGTAAAAAATTAGATAGGGGGAAAAAATGATTTTCCAGATTTCCCGATCATCTGAAAAATATATTGGATGGGGGGAAAAAAATGGTCCAAAAATTTCTCCCATTCCAAGCAATATAAAAGATAGGGGGGGGAAAAAAACTGACTGCCCAGAATTCCCCCACCTCAAAAACCCTTAAAAAAAGGGGGGGAAAAAATTTCGGGGTGGGGAAAAAACCTGATAGTCATTTTTTCCCCCGGGGGAAAAAAACTTGCTATCATTTTTTCCCCCCGGGGGAAAAAAAAAGACGGGGGGGAAAATCGGGGCTGTTACCCCGGGGAACTTTCCCTCTTCTGGGATGCCATCGTCACGGGGTGTATCGGAACCCTGGGTCCACAACCTGGGTCTTTGTCCCCGGGGACAGTTCTCTTCTATCAACACCTCAAAAAAAACTCAAGCGGTTCTCTAGCCTTACGACTTTTTCTCCCTAATTCGAGGAAAATCTGTTCTAGATCTACAGACAACACACGTTGTCTCTTACACCGCAAAAGGGGGGGGGACGCACTCCCTTCTCGTGAAAGCAGGGCCCCTTCTTCATTTGGTGTCAGGTTTGGGTACCATTCAAGCAAATTTTCCCGGGGTCTCTAAATTTCTAGCCCAATTTCCCCGCAGGCATTCTCTTCCCCCTCGGAATGGAAGTTATTTCCTCATCGCGACAACTCTGTTTGCGATTTTCGGGCCCGTCGTCGATCTATTTGCACAGGTGAACAACCAGTTTCCCACTTTTGGGTTTCCCCGGGATCGGATCCCCGGGTTGGGCGATAGATGCTCGTCTGAAAATGGGATCATCTTTTTGCTTATGCGTTTCCACCGTTTTCTCTGTTTCCCTTAGTTTCAAAGGGAAAAAACCCTCATCTCATGCCGGATCCCCCTTGTGCTCCATTTTGGGCCAACGAGATCTTGGTTCGTGGATTTCTGGATCTTCTGATAGACGATCCCGTAAACCCCCCAGGTTCCCACTTCTGTAAAAGGTCGGAACAGGGCCACACGACAATCCTTGCCTCTTGGGGTTTCACGCTTGGGTGTTTTCCAACGCGGTTAACAAAGAAATTTTCGGCAAAATTCCTCTATTATCTCAAACCCCGGAGAAATCACTCGATCTGTCTACAGGAAAAATGGAAGGTTTTCCGGATTGGGGGTTTTCGCACGGCAGATTAACGGTCAAAACCCGTCAGGGGAAATCGCTAACTTTCTAGTTTTTTTTTTAACGAGAAAAAACTTGCTCATTCTATCAAAGGGGTTTTAGGGCTTGTTATGAACACTTTAAGTTTCACAGATCCTCTTCCCGGTTCGGATCCCTTTTCTTTCGGAAATTATTCGTTCGTTTGAACTGTCTAACCATTTCTCGTTCGTTAACTCCAAAATGGGATCTTTTTGTGTTTTTTCTGGCTCTTACTAAGGCACCTTTGAACCTCTTTCGAGGTTCTTCCTGCACGTAAAATGGGAAAACGGGCTTTCCATAGCAATGGCGTCTTCTAAAAGCGTTGCAAATTGAGGAGGGGAAAGGGAACACCCTTCGGGGAAACAAGGGGGAATTCCCCCAACTGAGATGATGAACCCAAATTTCCGGAGAAACGGAAGAATGGGGTTTTAAAGGTCTCGACTGGGCGCCAGATCGAGGTAGGATAAATTTTAAAAGGGCGCATGTGAAGGCGGCCCAGCGGAACAAGACCGCTGGCATTTAGACTCCGAGAAGCGTAGAATTCGCGGGCTGAGATCGATTGCCGACGCAAAACCCCGAACCAGAGTTAGAAGAGACATAATTCTGGGTTTCCCGGGAAATTTTGATCCTGTTTAGTCGGTCAGAAACTGCATCCCGCAAACTGAATTCTGGGGTGGGATCAACCCGTTTCTCGGAGTTTTAGGGTGAAGCCCCCGGAGAGTAGGGGCGCACCCATCGAAGTTCGTCGGAAAGCACTGGGCCATTGAAAAAGAAGCCCTCTCGAAAAACGCCAGAGGGGTAGCCGCAAAATGAACCCCGGCGCCAAACCTAAACTATTTTGGGGAAATTTTGGGGGCCGAAAACAGGCCGAACGGAAGGGCCTTGAATGGTAACATTTGGCCCTCCGTAAAACGAAGGGATTTCCCGGAATGAGGGTGGATAGTCTGGGAAATAGGCATCCGAAAAATCCGGGGAAAACCCCCGTGACCGGGGGGACGGGTGCCTATCGACGAAGTTGTTTCCATTTTGAAGGGTTTTCCTTTGGGGTGAAGGGGTTTAGATGAGATGGTCTATACCCGGTCGAAACCCCCGTCCTTCTTGGGAAACCGAAAGCGGTGTAAAACCCGGGAGAGTTGGAAACGAGACCCCTTTTTACCGCTCCTTTTTTCAGAAGACTGAAATGGCGATCCGACGAGGATGATTTGGGGGAAGATATGGGAAGGTGATAGTGGAGGGGGGCGACTGAAAGGAAACCCATACCCTTCCACGATAGACAGGACCCTTGGTCGTCGGTGATTGTCTCCCAATGATGAAAGAAATGAGTGAGTCTGCCCCTACGGGAAGGGGAAAAACACTTTCCCTCCTAATCGAAGTTGGAAGAGGAAGGGGAAAGAAAGGACGTCCCCCTAGGGCTTATCCTCCCCCTTTGATGGTAGAGGTAGAAGAAGGGGGGGGGGGCGATAAAGGAGGAAACGTGGTCCTGAGGTCAGTTTGGGCGAGCGCCCCGGGAAGGGGTTTGCCTCTAAAAGGAGATTGGGGCTTGCCTTTTTCGATCCTTCGGGGATTTCCCGGTAGAAGCAAAGGTTTTTCGGTTCCGAATTTGGGGGAGCCGAAGTGGAGTGCGGGGGGGAAAAAGGCCCACCCGCCCGTGCATTTGCTCCCCCTGGGGCACCCGTACTTCCTTGTTCGCCCCCCAAAGGGACAAAGAAAAAAGGGGGGCCCCGACCTAAGCTTTTCCGAGAAGAAGAGAGAAGTAGCTTTTTGGGGCCGTCCATATGGCTCGGCCGCAGGAGTCATCTGGGAAAGAGAGAGAGAGGATGAAAAAACAAATGTTTTGCCGTCGTTTAAGGCCCAAAAAGAAGCTGGGGGGAAAAGATAAGGCTCCTTTTGTTGTGCTTGACCGAAAGAGCGGCCCACGAAGGAGTCAGTAGCGCGAGATCCCGGAAAAGAAAGGGAGGTTGCCCCCCGCGATCCAGGCCTTCAGTGAAGGGGTTTTAAAGAGGAGGGGCCCTTTGGGCCCGGACCCGACTCGCATCTGGGTTTTCCCGTTTCGGAGGGTGGATAGAAAAATCCCCCTCCGGAAACTTGTAGGTTTGGGGGGTTAAAACCCAAAGGCCAAAGGTCTGAAGTTGGAATAAACCACCCCGTCCTGGCTTAGAGGAGGATGAAGATTAAAAATTCCCCCAGAGCCAACGGACGACCGGAAAAAAAAGGGAGCACCCCGGTTCGACTGATTTGGTTTTCCTTAGGCTCCCGAAAAGGGGCAAGGAACCTTCGCACCTTTTCCGGGAGGGAGGGGGGGCCGGGTTTTGCATATGATGAGGTAAGGTAGCAAAGACCCCCTAAACCCCCTTTCCAGGGAAAAACCGCTGTTTTCGACTCCTCGTCCTGTCAGAGAGAGGATTGCAGTCGGGTTCGGAATGAGGCTGGATCGGCGCGAGGTGACGAAAGAGGACGTCCTCAGCAAAAAAGGGGTCCTCCCCCGGGCATGAAGGGAGATTTTTACCTCCCAAATGTCCGTCAAAGCAGTCCCACTAGTGGGGATTGCGAAAAAGAGGGAGGAGACCCGCCTGGCGAGTGGGGGGGCATCCGAGGGGGAAACCCCTAAAGGGGGAAAAGGAGGGGGAAAAGGGCCCCTAGGGGGCTGTGCAGAAGAAGCGCCTGTGGACCCGAGGGGGAGGAGACGAAGGGAAAAGTCGTGATTAGGGTCTTGGTGGAAGAGAAACCCATCCCTCCCCGAAGTGAAGGTCACCCGGTATGACGGGGGGGGGGCAGAACTGAAAGCTGGCGTATTCCCCCATCAGTGGGGCCCCGGGGACCGGTGCCTGGTAAACCTTTTGACCGGTCCCTGGTAGATATACCCGGTGACCGGCCCCGTGTGGTCGGTGACCGGTCTTGGGGGGTTTGACCGGTGGTAGACCTAAACCGGTGCCCGGGGCGTGATTTTTGGGTTTTGACTGCGATCACGCAATTAAAAGGTCATGCCCGGTGCCCGGTAAACCCGGTGGAGTAGTCCCCTTGACTGCTCCCCTGGGGCGGGAAAAAGGAGAGGGGGAGGGACCCAGGAGATGAAGGGGGGGCCTCCCCGGAGGGGGGGGGGGGAAAACCTTCTTCCTGGGAGGGGGGAGAGGGACTCCGCCCCCAGCAGCATTTGCCCCCCGAAAAGGGGGGGGAAGGGGTGGGCCCTTTCCCTTTCTGGGTTTTTGAGTAAGACCGACGTGAAGAGGTTTTCCCTTCCCGATCTCGTTGCCCCACGAAGCAAAAACGGTGCAGGTGTCAAACCCTAGAGCCCCCTTTAAACATAAAAAGGGCGGACTGAGGGGGAACCCCCGGACCCGGGACATGTCCGCAGGAGCCCCGGACTGCGACATAGTAAAAAGCAAAACAAAAGAAAATGTATGCAAAATAAAAAAGGGGAAAGCCCGAAAAAAAAACCCGTAAAAAGAAATCTCGAAACGAGGCAACATATATACAAAATCAAAAAAAAAAAAACCCCGTGTCACGGGAGCCGAAGCACGGAAACCCGTGACAAAAGGGAAAAAGGGTTTCCCGTTTTCGGGAGGAGTTTGGGAAATTTAAAAACGTATATAGAAAAAAACCCCAAAAAGAACAATATAAACAACACAGCCGAGGTTAAAAAGTTTAAAGGAAAAGGAGAGCTTTTGCGCACAGAAGCTATCAAGAAAGGGACACGCTGGGTTTAAACCCACTGAAACCGATGGTTTCCCAAAAAACACAATTGGAGAACGGGGGTTCATTTCCCTTTTTAAATAGGGGGTTTGGGGAATGGTTTATTTTGCGGATTTCCTTTTTTGGAAGCTGTGCACAAATGACCATCCCCGAAGTAATAACAGGTAAGGGATTTTCCCTTTTAAAATTTTTTTCTTGTAACTTCCTTATACGATATCTGTTTTAAAAACCTGGGTTTACGTTAGAAAGTCTTTAAATTTTCAATATTTCACCCTTTTATTCTTCAAAACCCATTGATAGGGTTTTTGAGTATAAAAAGTTTTTCCCCCAAGAAAAGGGGCCCAAAAAACAGAAAAAAGTTTTTTCATGTAAAATCACGGTCCCTAACTATATCAGCGGGTCTCTGGGGAAAATTTGGGCTATATCGGCGGGCTCTTTGCGTTCGCACTGGTATTCTCTCCCCAAAAAACACAAAAAAAACAAATGGACAGATGGCAGAAAAAGGGATCAATGGTCACTTTAAGCAAGTGAGTTTGTCAATATTAAGTAGTGCAGGGAATATAAAAATATAATTACTATGTATATGCATGTAAACTTTTAAATTATCAGCGACTGCGCTCTGAAACTTGGAAAAACAGTTTAGTGTTTTTCCCAAACCCTGGAAGAACCTCGGTACTTTCTTCTGGTTTTTTGCGAGTTATTGCTTTGATTACGTCCATAAAAGAAAATCCACATATTCTTTAGGTATTTTTTTCAAGTAGATACCGATAAATTGGCCGATATTTATGTAAATTTCCTGATTGCCCCTTCTTTTTGGGTTTTTTTGATGAAAAGGAGGTCTCTCTGCACATACTTTTTGAAAGGGGCCCGGCAGACTCTCTGCATTTGCCACAGACAGGCTTCTGCAAACCCTTTTCCCCCTTATTGTTTACGGAAAAGGGATAATTTCATGGGGCCTTACCCCTTCTTTGTGCTTTCCCCTTTTCATACTTTATATAAATTTGTTTTGTTTCCCTTTGCAGAAAAAAATCAATTTTAAAAATATGTATGGGGTAACTTTTTTTTAAAATATTTAGCTCATAAAAATATAAAAGTTAAAATTTTTTTTCAGGCATGGTTTTTACAATGTTCTTTATATTTTTTTAAAAATTTCATTGTTATTCCCTTTAAAAGCGCACCAAAAAAATCAAATGCCATACTAACATGTTATTAAAAAAAAAGAGGGCCAAAAATAGCCCTGAACCCGCCCCCTGAGAAATTTTGCTTTTATAAATTTTTTTCAACATAGTATACTGGGAAAACAAAATTCATGCAGAAGAAAAGCAAATAATTTTTTAAATTTCCCCACAAAAAGTTTACATGTGGTCAAAAAAAAACCCAAATTAACCCAACCTGGGACCCAAATTTTTATCGAAGGGCCCTGATTGAGAACTTGGTTCAGGTCCCAAGGCCATGTTTAAAACCAAATATCAAAACCCCCTTTTTCTTGTGGTTTTGGGCAAAGGGTTTTTTTAAAAAAATTTTTTTTACGTTAAAACTTTTTAAATCAAATGAAACCCTGGGGGGGGGCCCAATTTTTACCCCAGTGCCAAAGATTTTAAAAAAAACTTATACATTTAAAACATTTTCACACCAAAAAATCTATTTCTCCAGGCCTTTGGGGTTTTGAAAAAATAGTTTTTTCTAGATTTTCCTATTTAGGCCTATTAAAATCAAGTGATCCCTGGGGCGGGGCCAATCTTGACCCAGGGCCATGATTTGAACAATTATACATTAGACAATGTTACACACCAAATATCTTTACTCCGGGCCTTGTGGTTTTCTGAGAAGAAGATTTTTTCTAGATTTTCCTTTTTAGGCCTATGTAAAATCAAGTGACCCTGGGGCGGGGCCAATTTTGACCCCAGGGCCAGATTTGAACAAACTTATACTTAGACAATGTTAACACCAAATATCTAATACTCCAGGCCTTGTGGTTTTTGAGAAGAAGATTTTCTAGATTTTCCTATTTAGGCTATGTAAAATCAAGGACCCTGGGGCGGGGCCAATTTGAACCCCGGGGCCATGATTTGAACAAACTTTACATAAGACAATGTTACACACCAATTATCTATACTCCAGGCCTTGTGGTTTCTGAGAAGAAAAATTTTTCTAGTTCCTTTTTTCAGCCTTTGTAAATCAAGTGAAACCGGGGCGGGGCAATCTTGCCCCCAGGGCCAGATTTGAACAAACTTGGTAGATGTTCATATGACTATGTTACACACTACATATCTCAACTCCTGGCCTTGGGGTTTCTGAGAAGAAAATTATTTTTTTCCCCCTAAATAAGCCTATGTAAATTCAAGTGACCCCTGGGGCGGGGCCAATTTTAACCCCAGGGCCATGATTTTTACAAACTTGGTACAAATCCACTAGACAATGCAATACACCAAATATCTTAACTCCTGGCCTTGTGGTTTCCGACAAGAAGATTTTTAGTTTTTTTCCTATATAAGCATATGTAAAATAAGTGACCCCCTTAGACACAAAAATCTAAGCTCTTAGCCTTGCAGTTTTACAGAAGAAGATTTGCGTTTTTAAATCTATTTTAACTCCTGTGACCTACTTTTCAACCAATCAAATAATTTGAACAATCTTGATAGAGGGCTCATAAGGATGATTCCTGTGAAGTTTGGTCAAAATCCATTCAGCGGTTTTTGGAGGAGATGTTGTTTAAAGGAAATTGTTGATGCCGGTCAGATGCATGGACGCCAGGGCCCAAAAAGGGGACACAAAAGCTCACCATGAGCACAATGTGCTCAGGTGAGCTAAAAACAAACTGAAATATAAATAAAAATGATGTATCAATAAGTTCCATTAATTTTTTAAACACACAAGGTGCTAAAGTTACAGTTTAAACATTAACATGCTTGACAAATGAAAGTGAGGCCATACACTGAATTTACCAACAATATTCTGTCTTTTATATTGAATAATGCAATCAACAAGACATCTAAAATCACGTTTAGAATGATGCAACAATCAGGAACCAACAATGAAGTAGGCCAAATGTGCTTCATAATAAAATGTGGTTGTGAATGGTATTTGTTACTGAAAACAAAAACAAAATATCAAGACACTGGGTTTAATGATGGAATTGTCATTCATTGTTACTGGAGGAAAATACGACAAAAATATACCTTATAATGGTCACTTTAACCAAGGTTAATAAAAAATACTGAAAACGTAATTAAATGTTTTGTAAGGATAATAAATAAAATCTTTAGAGATGTTGCCTGGTTAGTAAAAGGAACTTACACCTTTCTTGATAAAAAGGCAAGAATTTATATTTAAATAGGAAAGTATTATGGGTAACGAAATGTAAAAGAAATGTCATGTATATAATTTTGCAATACCGATATTTATATTTTTTATGAGTAAAAATCACTGTAAAGTCATTAGATTACAACACCCTTTTAGCCACCTGAGCACAGGTGAGCTTTTGTGATCGCCCTGCGTCCGTCATCGTTGGTCGTAGTCATGCGTCCTCCGTCGTCAACAATTTACTTTAAATAACATCTCCTCTAAAAACCACTGGGCAGAATTTGATAAAACTTGGCCGGGTTGTTCCTTGGGTGAACCATCACAAAAGTTGCTAAAATAAAACCTGATCCATGTGGAACTCTGGTTACCATGACAATGGAAAGAAAACAAGAGGGCCAAGATGGCCCTGTGTCGCTCACCTGATTAAGAGGGCAGTGTTAGGCATAATGACAAAAAATCTGGATCTAAAGTGTTTTTCTAACATTGACTAAGTGACCTACATATTGATCCTACCTGAATTTGCACTCAACGGAATTTATGCAATCATCATTCATATCAAGTTTAATGAAGACTGGACAAAAATTTTAGGCCTCTAGAGTGTTTACAAGATTTTTCTAAGATTTGACCTGGTGACCTAGTTTTTGATCCCACATGACCCAATTTCAAACTCATGCAAGATACTATGTAGACAAACATCCTGACCAAATTTTATGAAGATTTGGCCAAAACTGTGGCCTGTAGAGTGTTTTACAATGTTTTCTAAGATTCAACTGGTGACCTAGTTTTTTGACCCCACATTACCCATTTTCGAACTAATCCAAGATATCATGTAAACAAACACCCTGACCATTTTTCATGAAGATTGGGCCCTTAAAATGTGGCCTCTGGAGTGTTTGCAAGGTTTTTCTAAGATTCGACCTGGTGACCTAGTTTTAACCCCATGTGACCCAATTTTTAACTCATCTGAGATAATCATGTAGACAAACATCTTGACCAAATTTAATGAAGATTGGGCCAAAACTGTGACCTGTAGAGAGTTCACAAGGTTTTTCTAAATTTTGAACTGGTGACTAGTTTTGACCCCAAATGAACCAATTTCAAACTCATCCGAGATTCATGTAGACAAACATCCTGACCAAATTTCATGAAGATTGGCCAAAGTTGTGGCCTCAAGAGTGTTCACAATGTTTTTCTAAGATTTGACCTGGTGACCTATTTTTGACCCACATGACCAAATTCGAACTCATCCAAGATATCATGTAGACAAACATCCTGACCAAGTTTCATGAAGATTGGGCCAAAACTGTGGCCTGTAAGTGTTCACAAAAATTTTTTTTAAGATTTGACCTGGTGACCTAGTTTTGACCCCAATTGACCCAATTTCAAAATAATCCCAAGATATCATGTAACAAAACATCCTGACCATTTTTCATGAAGATTGGGCTAAAATGTGGCCTCTAGAGTGTTTGCAAGGTTTTTCCCAAGATTCGACCTGGTGACCTAGTTTTTGACTCCATGTGAAACCCCAATTTCTAACTCATATGAGATGTCATGTAGACAAACATCCTGACCAAATTTTATGAAGATTGGGCCAAAACTGTGGTCTCTAGAGTGTTCACAAGGTTTTTCTAAATTTTGACCTGGTGACCTAGTTTTTGACACCACATGACCCAATTTCAAGCGAATCGAGATATCATGTAGACAAACATCCTGACCAAGTTTCATGAAGATTGGGCCAAAACTGTGGCCTGTAGAGTGTTCACAATGTTTTTCTAAGATTCAACCTGGTGACCTAGTTTTTGACCCCACATTACCCATTTTCGAACTAATCCAAGATATCATGTAAACAAACACCCTGACCATTTTTCATGAAGATTGGGCTTAAATGTGGCCTCTGGAGTGTTTGCAAGGTTTTTCTAAGATTCGACCTGGTGACCTAGTTTTTAACCCCACGTGACCCAATTTTGAACTCATCTGAGATATCATGTAGACAAACATCTTGACCAAATTTTATGAAGATTGGGCCAAAACTGTGGCCTGAAGAGTGTTCAAAAAGGTTTTTTTTTAAATTTTGAAATGGTAACCTAGGTTTTGACCCCACATGATCCAATTTCGAACCCCATCCGAGATATCATGTAGACAAAAAATCCTGACCAAGTTTCATGAAGATGGGCCAAAACTGTGGCCTCTAAGTGTTCACAAAGTTTTTCTAAAAATTTGACCTGGTGACCAGTTTTTTGACCCCACATGACCAAATTAGAACTTATCCAAGATATCATGTAGACAAACACCGACCAAGTTTCATGAAGATTGGGCCAAAACTGTGGCCTGAAAAGTGTTTACAAGGTTTTTCTAAGATTTGACCTGGTGACCTAGT
>CM037785.1:2859900-2909900 GCA_021229015.1 Solen grandis
GAAACCTATCGGTGTGGGGTTGAGTGCGGCACGAGCCGTGCGAGGTACGTCCTCCTCCGCGCGGAGGCCCAGAGCAAGAAGTTATTCTCTCTAGTCCTACGCGAGCTCGAGGACTGTGTAAAGATTCAGCGGCTACCCTAGAGGCCACCTATTCAAATGTTCTAGTTAGAGATTCATTCTGCGTATAGTATAAATATCAGATAAATTTCATAAGAGATTTATTCTGCGCATTGGTATAAATATCAGATATTTTTTTTTTTTTTTTATTTAGAGATTTATTCTGCACAGAGTATACTAGTATGCATCGACATGGCTACTACGAACAAGTTACTCGAAGAGTATATTGAAGAGATACTTGCAGAATTGTCAAATGAGGCGAAGCAGAATAGGCTAACACCTACTCCACGTAGGCCAACACCCGCTCCACGTACTGCCCAACCTACTCCACGATGACCAATACCTGTTACACGTACTACCCAACCTACTCCACGTAGGCAATATCTGCCTCACGTTCTAACCAACCTACTCCACGTAGACCAACACCTTCTCCACGTACTGCCCAACCTATTCCGCGTAGGCCAATACCTGTTACACGTACTACCCAACCTACTCCACGTAGGCAATATCTGCCTCACGTACTAACCAACCTACAACACGTAGACCAACACCTGCTCCACGTACTACCCAACCTATTCCGCGTAGGCCAATACCTGCTCCACGTACTACCCAACCTATTCCACGTAGGCCAATACCTGCTCCATGTACTACCCAATCAACACCTACCCCACGTAGGCAAATACCTGCTCCACGTAGCCAACTGTTTCGTAGGACCCCATGGGTCCTTGGTAGTTTCCGAAGAGCATGGCAAATAGACGTACCACGAGGGTATGGTGTAGACCCCAGAGCCTTTCTTTCCGAAGTGGAACCTTGCATCCGAAAAAATTTGGTAGAAGAGTTGGAGGCTCTGAATGGCGTAAAGTTCCAGCTTGCTATCAAGGCCAATCTTAGAAAGGACAAGCCAGACGGCAGTGAAAAGTACACTGAACCTGTGCTACACCACAAGCAGGAGGCTATTCTGCAGGAGGGTGAAATAAAAGAAGCCCTCAATCGAGCTTTACCAAGGATCCAAGAATCGCTCGAGAAGTGGACCCATAGAGGGTCTGGCTGGGTTGTAGATCAGGTGCAGACCCTTTGGCTCGACTTTGCCAAATATCAACCGCTGAAAGGTGGGACAAAGAAGTTCAAACTACCTCCGGAGTTGAAGAAAAAGAAGACCGCTATGAATGTGGAAAGCAGTCTGGGTGACTACTGTTTTACTTGGACGATGCGCGCTCTATTGTTTCCAGCCGCGCGCAACTCGAACAGACCCTCTAGCTACCCAACCGAAGACGGTCTAGACAAAACAGGCATCGAGTTTTCACAGATCCCGAAGTTTTAGATGGCCAACGGCCTCGCAATAAAAAAGGGATGGAATAAAGGGAGAGTCGTTGTCCACCAACTAAGCAAACAGCCACAAGATATGCGAAAGTTACACCTCCTTTTGATCGAGAACCAATATGTCGCCGTCCCAAAACTACACCGCCTCCTATATGATCAGACTAGACACAAAGGACGTAAATATTTCTGCGAGCCCTGTCTACATTGCTATTAAAGTGGAGATCTGCTAGAGGCCCACAAGTCAGAGTGCCAGGGAATCGGCCAAACAGCTGTGAGAGTGGATATGCCTGAAGATGGTAAAAATTTTGTGACCCAGAACCACCACAAGAAGATCCCAGTCCCCTATGTCATCTACGCCGACTTTGAGGCGCTCACCACCAGGGTTGAGGGTCTGAAAAAGAACAATACTAATACTACGCAACGGCACGTGGTCTGTAGCTACTGTTACATCGTGGTGCGGTACGACGGCAACACAGACCCTCCGGTTGAATACCGTGGTCCCAATGCGGTGGAACATTTCTTGAAGGCCCTTCAGGAAGAGGAGTGTAAAATAGAAGAAGCCAACCCCACACACTCGAGGATGACACATGAGGACTGGCAAGCCTACAATGTGGCTACTACCTGCCATGTATGCGAAAAGCCGCTTTGGGGAGACGCCGTACGTGTTAACTGCCATATCACAGGGAAATACAGAGGAGTAGCCCATAAAGCCTGTAAGCTGCGACTTGGAGGAACCACTATACCAGTGGTCTTCCACAACATGCGGGGCTACGACTACCACCTGCTTATGCAGACCATCTCAAAGGTCGAGGGCAAAGTAAGCTGCATCCCCAACAATACAGAAAAATATATTTCATTCGAACTTGGCCGGCTACGCTTCATCAATCCAATTTTAACTCGCCCTCTGGTCAGACTTGTGGCGGCCAACAAGCCAGAGGCTTTCCTAGTTACTAGGCTATACAGCCGGTGGCACGGAGTGCCGGCTGCTCATGCGCAAGGGCGTGTACCCATATGAGTACATGTACTCCTGGGAGCGCTTCGCAGATACCCAACTTCCGGCAAAGGAGGAGTTCTATAGCAAACTCAACGACGATAACATTTCCGACGAGGACTACGCCCACGCTAAAAAGGTGTGGGACACTTTCGGGTGTCGAACCATGGGGGACTACAGTGACCTGTACAACCGCACAGATGTCCTCCTACTGGAAGATGTCTTTGAAACATTCCGAAAGACGTGCCTCCAACAATATGGCTTGGACCCGCACACTGCTATACAAGTCCCAGTCTTTCATGAGACGCCCTACTCAAAAAGACGGACGTAGAGCTTGAGTTGCTAACGGACTACGACCAACACCTATTTATCGAGACGGGAATGCGAGGAGGTATCTCCATGGTGTCCAAGCGCCACGTCAAAGCCAACAACCAAAGAGTGGAAGGCTATGATCCAGAAAAGCAAAATAGCCGCATACTGTACATCGACGTGAATAACATCTATGGCCGGGCCATGTCCCAGCCTCTGCCAACAAGCAGCTTCCGCTGGGTGGAAAATTGCGAAAATTGATCTATTGCAGATCAACCTGCCGACCATCCTGTGGGCTATATCCTAGAGGTGGACCTGGAGTACCCACAAGAGCTGCACAATGCACACAACGTATATCCTCAGGCACCAGAGCGCATGATAGTACAAAAAGAGTGGATGTCCGAATACCAGCATAGCCTTTCTAGGGGTACCGAGGTTGAAAAATTGGCACCCAACCTCCGGAACAAGGACCAATACATGCTCCACTACCGGAATCTGCAGCTATATCTCTCTCTCGGCCTTCGTCTGAAAAAGATTCACCGCGCGCTGCGTTTCAACCAAAGTCCTTTGATGGAGCCCTACATTCTAAAAAATACGGAGCTCCGAAAAAAAGTCATAAGCGACTTTGAGGAGGACCTCTACAAACTCATGAACAACAGTGTATTCGGTAAAACGATGGGAAACCTGCGTAAGAGGGTACTGTAGATGTGAAACTCGTCCGAGCACACGAGGAGGACAAGCTCCGACGGCTCATTGCCAGTCCAGCCTTTGCCTGAAATATATTCGACAATAATCTGGCAGCAGTCCAGGTCCGCAAAAGCCGACTACTGCTCAACCACACCGATTATGTTGGGATGAGCGTTCTTGACCTCTCGAAACATCTTATGTACTACTTCTACTACAACCATCTCGCCATTGTCAACTCCTATACACCGACACTGACAGCTTGCTACTCTATATACAAACGTAGGATGTCTTCAAGGACATGGCAGAGTATGTAGATCTTTACGACACGTCCGACTTCCCGAAAAGCAACCCCCTATACAGTACGGCGAATAAAAAAGTGCTAGGTAAAATGAAAGACGAATGTGCTGGGCGGCCTATCGCCGAATACGTCGGGCTGCGTACCAAGATGTACTCGATACTCGAAGCCAATGGAAAAAAAAACATCAAGAAGGCAAAAGGCGTAAAAAAGAATGTTGTAAAAAAGCAAATCCGACACGAGCAGTACAAAGAGGCCCTATTCGGAAAAGAAGACATTTCGTCACGGCACGGATGTTCTGCGATCGGAGAAGCACCAAATATATGGACATTTGGAAAAGATTTCACTATCCCCATTCGACTCCAAGCGTTGGATTGACAAAAATGGTGTGGATACGCTTGCCTATGGCCATAAAGATGCGACGTCTGTAATGGATTCCTATATAGATGAGATCTTAGGCGGAATCTAGGCTCTTCCCGGGTTTCCGAGGCTCTTCCCGGGTTATCTAAGGGTTCCTGGGGGGGGGGGGGCCTCCCGAGTTCTCTTTTAGGGAAAAGGAGAATATATAGAAAAAATGAAACGAGATTTATCGGAAGACCAAATCCAAGAAATCCACGCCCTTCGAGGCAAGCCGTAGCGGCGAAAAAGTGGTTTGATATCGGGAGATCGAGAGTATACAAAATATGGAGAGACTCCGAAAACTCTGCGACTGCAAACTCTGCTATTGTGCCTACAGACTCTGTTATAGCAGTCTCAGCCCCCGTCTCCGATATTGTTCCTGGCCCCTCTGTAGAAAACTTCTTCGGACGCTAGGGCTGATAGAATCTATGGTAGAACAAGTTTCAAATATGTTGGCAGGGGACGAATCCGCGATGACCAATCTTGTATAGACGATCTGATTGCCGAACAGACCAAGGAGGAACAGACCAAGGACAAACTCGAAGAGACCGAAGAGAAACTCGAGCAGACAAAAGACGAACTGGAGCAGGCGGCCGAGGAGGTCGTCGAACGGCAGGATATCTTGTCAACGGTTGATAGGTGGACCTACGTTTCTCTCGCCGCTGTAGTAATCTGGAAAATGGTAATACTAAAACAATCTACACTACAAAAACAGGAAGTGCCTACAACAGAGCAGGAGGTTACTAAAACAACGCAAACAACCATTTATCGTAACTTTAGCGCATCTGCACCACCAAGCGCAAACCCTATAGACCCCCACTACATGGAATAAGGGGCGGGCGACCCGACGAAAAATACACTGTTGTAAGGGAACAAAAATGGTAGAACCACCAGCCCCTATTGGGGTGCAAATTGGCTAGAATACAGCGGGGGTACACATTTGGAAAATCGAAAAAGTAAAGAGGGCTCTATTTGCAAGAAAAGCGCTTAAAAAAGATCGCAAAGGTCATTCGGTGCAAAAGTGGTCCAAAACCCCCAAGTCTATATACTACTCAACTCCTTTTCATTATGATTTTGTACTAAAATATATTTAAATTTATAAGGAATAGATTTTTTTTTCAATTTCAGCAAACACTTATTTTGACGGACATCCATTCGGTGCAAAAGTGGTCCAAAACCCCCAGTAATGTATACTACTGGTTGAAATATCCATTTTATTGAGGTTATTAAAAGAAGGGACTTAACCGGATGTAGAATTAGTAGCGACCTTTTTCCTGAAAATCGGAGGTAGATTCGTGCAAAGGTGATGAGGTGTATGTACGTGAAGTGGTTCCGTGGAACTCCTAATGCGAAATTGAGACATAATTAAATATATTTTTTTTTAAATTGAGTTGCATTTAACATAAACGTTAGATACTTTAATTATCAACTGAACACAGGGCTGGATTCAACTTTATCGTGTTATAACTGTACATGATTTATAAGGTATAAATTACTGCTCAGTAACCTAACATAATCATGGTTACCATAGCAACACAGTATATCTCATGTGTGTGATCTCACTCTGCAGGACTTCAAGGAAATAATGTTGCACCACGTGGCTACCATGGTCCTCATGTACTTCTCATGGATCCTCAACTTCGTCCGTGACGGCACCCTCGTACTCCTCGTCCATGATGCTGACGACTCCTGGCTCTCAGTATGTATCCAAATCCTGGCTATATTAGGCCGCATGTTCAAAATATATCTGTTTGTTTTTTGTTGTTGTTGTTGGGGGGGGGGTTCTTAAAAAGTTTGAATTTGTGTATGTAATTATCTTTATATACCTTCATTCCCTTAGATAATCATACTTTGCACAAATTTGTCTCATGTCCAGAAAACTGTCTTGACTTTGACCAAAGGTCATTTGTACAAGGTCAATGACAGAAGCATTGCACATACTGTAGCCTAATCTTGCCATTAAATTAGGGATTTCTTGAAATGTGTAGCTTATAATTGAATGAAATACATGAACTACACACATTAATTATAGCTTGAGGCTCCCAGGGGATGGGCAACAGGCTTTGGGTATGTGTGTACATATACATTTTTGTAGCAGATCTGGCCTTGCTATATCTTCACATTGGCAGATGGTTTTGCCCAAAATAATAATATTATGCTGAAAGATGTTTTCATTTATTGTCAAGGCCAGTGTCACATTTAATGGTCAAAAGTAGCAGTGTGGTGTTAATCATATATGTTGAACCACTGTGTGTAATATATGTGTTACTTTGAACAGGCATTTTCTTTTGTTAATATACAACTCTTATTCAGCAAGTAACAAATGCACATATGATGTGGATTTTAAATTGCAAATTGGATGGTTTCATTTAACACAGACTTTCATGTTTTAAATACTTGATATGTTTTAAACAATTTTGGGTGTAAATTTACAGTTGGCAATGATATCAATCAATAGAAAAAACAAGACGGCCACAGATGTTTTCTTTACAATATTTCTCATCGTGTTGGTCATCTCTCGCCTCATCATCTACCCATGTTGGTAAGTCTGCATTTGCTTGCTCCGGTTTTGTCATCCAGATTTTCAAATACTTTAAGTCTTCATGCAAAAACAAGACATACAACGGGGCATTCGGGATCTTCCTCCACCTGTAATTAGCTGGACGTCATTTTATGACTGAAATATTGTCAAAGCGACGGTATACTCAAATAGTCATATCATGACATAAAACAAAACCTATTAATGAAAGAAAAAATGGTCAAGAAATGCATATGGTATCCCGCCTAATAGAAGTGGCACTTATGTAGGAATCACGCTCATCACCTCACAGCCCGTCCTACGTTCTAATGAAGACAAGGTGAGATACAGTGTTACTAATGTGACAAAGCAGTACTAGTATCTGGAGGTATGAAGGTAATCCTTACATCATTAAATCTTGATCAAGGTCCATCAAGTGATGTGGGAATTTTATAGTAAATGCAAGTTTTTATAGACTTAGAGCAAAATACCCTATAGTTCCATGTCAATGGATGCATGCATCTGCACTGAAGTTTTTTTAAGCATTTGAAGGACCATGATTTTAATTAACATGACGCCAATCCGCCTCGAAATGAATATGCATATCGGTTTAACCAGAGAAAAGCTGTACAAACCTTTGACAAACAAATGCATGTGAACCTTACTTTCATTAGTTAGCTTTGTTCAAAAATCTCCGACAAACATCCGGGGCGGGGATATACCTGTTGTGGCGTCATGTTAATTAAGTGATGGAAAAGATATTTACGGCTCATTTCCAAGTTTCAGCTGTTTTTATAGCATTTCAAATGGCAGAAAGTAAGTAGTTTTCTCAGTTTGAATGTAAAATGTCCCAGAAGCAAACATTATTGTTTGGTTAAAACAGTTTCATGACACTAAAGAAAAAGTTAAACTTAGCTAGTACAGTGAAGATCTTTTATAGCCTGAAGCAGTGCTTCAATATTAGATCCCAAGTCTATTTTTGTGATTGCATGTAATTAAAATGATTAAGGTGTATTTTCTCATAGTTATAAATGATATCTAGTATATTTAGATTTGCTGGAAAAGGGAATATTTCCAGTCAGTTGTAGGCAGCTGATGTTACAAGAAACATTTCTAAGTTTAAAGTTATGCCCTCACAGCCAAAGAGGCTTGGCACTAAAGTTGGGTCATATTTTTCTATATATAAAACATTATGTATTATATATAGAGAAATATGATCCAACTTTCGTGCCAGACCCCTTTGCTCACAGCCCGCTGTACTGCACGACAGTGGAGCCATACACCGTGGGGCTGATAGACTTATATACTTTTTCTTTTCATTTTCCTGTCTTGGATGTTAAGGACTAACCGCGAAACTTTCTTAGTGCATGTAGAAATAGAATGAGATTAAACGGGTTTCCTAGTAAAACCTCCATATATCCTGCAGCTTTTTAAATTTATAGTTTATAATGAAACTGCAAATATTTGTTAGTTAATTCTTTTGCTCCAATGTTGTATGCTTGTGTCGCAGACCAGCTCAGTCGGCATGTGGGTTTTAGATGGACGACACAAGATACGACAGAATCGTGTTTATATGACTCCAATCTTCCCTGAAATGTACAAGTTCAGATACATGTACATTTCCTGACAATACAGTTTAAAAGTAGTTACGAAGAAATATATTCGAAACAATCGAAAATACAAGATAAAAGACAACAATACAACAATAGATTACACAAGATTATTACCTGTATATATATAAATATATATAAACAATTCACAATTTCTTGGAGCATGTCAAAATGGCGATGTTTATCTTTTCAAATAAATTACGGAAGTGATTGCGATTGGTTATCGATCTAGTGCTGAAAAAGGTTAAAGAGGTTAAAAAGGTTAGAAAGTTCAATTACAAAAATAAGGAATGTTTAAAGGGAGAAAACTCAATTACGCTACACTTATCTTAATTGCGACAGCACTACGATACCTATTTGCTACTCTACAGTAAGTGAATATTACAAGTAAATTATCAAGGGTAATTCATTATATAGAACAAAGACGTTTTCAATGTGCTTTATTGTTTTATTAAATTGCTTAAACCTGAAATGGGATAACGTGTTATATTTAAATATAAATATTATACACCCTATGACATATTCCCCCCGAAAAGGAAATGGCGTCCCGACATTCTTGTATGCCACAAAATCTAATTAAAGAAAACGAAAACATATATATATTAGTATGTCATAATACCAAATATAAATACAATGCAGACTGTCAAGATATCAATTTATCTCGAAATAATCGTCTGAAATAAAAAAGAAAACGATGCATACGATTAGATTCGGCACGTTTATTCCATAATCGATGTGACAAATCTGAAAAAGAGCTCACAGAAATTAGTGTAAATAATGGTATACACCGAATCGTGGCTTTCGTCCTGATCTGAAATGAAACAAGACTAAAAGAAACTATAAGGACGTATCCTTTAGGTCGTTATAACATATCCACCAGAACATAAGCTATGACGAGAAAGGAATAATATTGAACTATGAAGAACATCTATGAAGAGTTTGCCAGAGGTAAGTACATGTATCTATCTACTCTTCTATCTTATCTAGATATATGAATTCCATATTCCAATTCTCATTCGTCGCCGTAAGCTGAAATAAAACAATATAAATGAGGTTAGTACATGTACATATCAATGATAACAAAAAATCTGTAAAAATTCATCTTTTTCTGGACCACATAAGGTAAGTATTCTCTTTAAAAAAAAATATCTCCTTGCATGACCTACATAACCCAGTCGCCGGAGCTTTGCCACTTCGGTTGACATCTTCGGCGATTTGGTCGTACTTGGTCTTTTTCCTGCTTTTGATGAATCTTTCCTCCAGACGTTCCTTTCATTGTTTTTTAATCTCTTCTTGATTTCCGAATTTTTTCTTTATTTTGTAAACTGGGATTTCTGAATTCGACTGATTGATAATAACGTATGGCTCCGATTCCCATTTATCGGCGATCTTATTTTTGCCTCTGATGGTAACATTTCTGGCCAATACTTGATCTCCCTTATGTAATATTGCTGCTTTAGCTTTTAGATCGTAGCGATTTTTATTCAAAGAAGCTGTGGATTTTGATGCTTGCTTTGCTTTTGAGTATGCATATGATAGTCTATCTCGTAATTTCCTGGTGTATTCATTTCTACACTTTGAATTGTTGTCATCAAAAGTAATTCCAAGTAAGGCATCTATAGCTTATCTAGGTTGTCTGCCGAACATGAGAAAGTACGGAGAAAATCCCGTGCTGTCATGGATTGTTACATTGTAGGCATGTACCAATGGACCGACATGCGACTTCCAATCCTGCTTCTTATCCTCCTCAAGTGTTCCAAGCATCTTCAGCAAAGTCTGGTTGAAGCGTTCCGTCATCCCGTTCCCCATGGCATGGAACGCTGTTGTCCGAGATTTGTCAATTCCAGCTAACCTACATAACTCCTGAATAAGACTAGATTCAAAGTTGGCTCCTTGATCACTGTGTAGTCTAGCTGGAAATCCATAGTGGACGATGAACTGCTCAAAGAGAACTTTTGCGGTGGTCTTAGCTGTCTGATTTTTTGTAGGGTAAGCCTGTGCGTATCTGGTGAAGTGGTCTGTCACAACAAGAATATGTTCAAAACCACTCCTTTGAACGCTCCAGGCTAAGAAAATCAAGACATACTAATTCCATGGGTTGGTTTGAAGAAATAGGTACAAGTGGGGCTGTAGACGGCTTTGATTTCCTCGCAATACAACGCTGACAATTGCGAACTTTGTTCTCAATAAAATGATCCCACGTTAGGCGCCAAATGTCACAGGGTGAGAAAAATATGCAGTCTGATCGGGACTCGAACCCGGGGCCTTTCACTTACAGGGCGAATGCTCTACCGACTGAGCTACCCGGCCACTTACATATGATTCTCCCCTTTTGTGAGTTAACGGTACTGTGACATTATCCCCCTCCATTTTAGAATTCGTCCCTGAATTCTAGGAGTTACAGGGTAAATATAACCACGTGCAGGTGTCTTAGACATACCTAGCACTGATGCCACAGTCCCACGTTGGGCGCCAAATGTCACAGGGTGAGAAAAATATGCAGTCTGACCGGGACTCGAACCCGGGGCCTTTCGCTTACAGGGCGAATGCTCTACCGACTGAGCTACCCGGCCACTTACATATGATTCTCCCCTATTGTGAGTTAACGGTACTGTGACATTTGAGTAAAATTTGATATTTGGACGGGTTTGCAATGGAAAATATTGTTCTTTAAATTGATGATGTCCTGTAGGGCATCCAGTCAAATAATCTGCTATAATTTCTATGTCTTTTACTGAATCGATTCAATATGTGTGGACAGATGCTTACGTGGACAGACCTTTACCTTATCCTTTTGACTTTGACCTTTGACCACACTTGATAAAAAAGCAGTGTCTGGACTGGTTTACTTATACGTTTATCTGCTGCAATAACTTCTATGTGCTTCATTTAATTGCTTTAATACTTGGACAGTTGCGTTAGTGGATTGACCTCTTTATTATGCAGTTGAGCTTGATATGAATTTTGACATACTTTTGATGAAAAAAGCAAGGAAAAAAACTTCTTCATTACCATCATGTCTTGTTTGTTTTTTTCCAGATTGTGTTATATATTTACCCTTACAATGCTGGCAACAATTGTGGCTGACTTTGCAACCAGTGCAGACCAAGATCAGCCTGTACATTCATGCAGTCTGATCATGGTCTGCATGGTTAGCTATTCAGCAACCATCCTCGTAAATAACAAATGGTATAGTCCAAAATGAAGAAAGTCCAATTAAGAAATTTAGTATGGTAAGGGTTAGCATGTTGTACATTTGTAAAGACTGATTTGTATGTTTGATACTCACTAGGTAGAGGGTGTTAGAAGTGACCCTGAGGATGATGGAAATATATCTAATGTTGAAGACGATGAGACCGAGGAATCGCCACCAGCAAGTAGCGTCACAGATAAGTGTCATAATAAAGGTGACGTTAACGAAAATGATGAACAAATGAATGGAATGAATTCAATGGCTACAAAAAACATGTTGCGGAAAATGGCGGTGGGGATAAAAATGATCGTAGAAGCAATGTGGTGCATTTCCATTTGAGTTTTAACCAATATTTCTAAACATTGGTATTGATGTGGTACTGATTGCTGGATTTTCATATCTCCTTAGAATCTAATACTCAACCATTATTATTTATTCTCATATCTGTTACATACATGTAGTCCATCATTTGAATCATCATTTTTTTTAATCAAGATATTTTCCTCGACTTTTCAATGCGTTTCTTACCGTAATCAGTTACTGTTTAAAGTTACATTTGTGTCTATAGTCAGGAAGTAAATTTAAACTTTGTATGTCCGAGTTTATAAACATTCCTTCTTCCCTCCATTTGGTAAATTTTCTGCAGGATACAGTCAAACCTGTCTTAAATTGCCAGTCAAGGGAACATAATGGCCACCAGAGGGGGCACGTAAATTGTTGTTAGGGATATGTGACACTAAAAGTGCGAAAAGGATTGATCTAGTCAGAAGAATGATGTCTGATATTGTGTCTACCAAATTCTTATTTGCACAATAAAACCTGAAGACATTTCAATGCGTTATAAAAATTTCAACACCATTTGTGAAAAAAAAATATTAAAAAGTTATTTCATATCTGTGAATTTATGCTAACAAAGGTTTTATTTGTAAAAAGTTAAGTGAAACAAAATAAATAAATTCCTGCTTTTGGAATAAATACCTTGTTTAAAATGTAAAAAACAAGGGTGGCTGCTTTATACAGATAGCCACTTAGACAGGTTCAACTGAATTTCAAACAGTAGGTTTAAAATATGTTTCTTTTGTTTCTAATGCTGTTATTGTTCTTATACAAGAACATTTCTTTGTTATGAGTATGAGCAAAGGAGTGCTATGTTGTTCTTGAGCCATCACCTTTACATTGCTTGTTATTTAATCTATTGCTTGCTTTGCTGTTAATGACAGGAACTGCTGGTGAATCAGACCTATATGTAGAATGGGTAATATTTATAGCAATCAACTATATTGTCCATGTGTATAATTATATCAGCTGCTCATATAAAAGTGTATCTACATTTTAGATTAGGTAGATTATTTTATACTGTATCATTTCTTAATGACATAGAGACAAAATGATTTTGATTGTGATTTTTGTTAAATTTTTGGTTTTGTGTTAAGACATTTCTAAATATTTTCTAAAATTAAACTTTTGAAATGTTGTATTAGTTTTTGTATACTGTTTTATGTAAGAGGGTGATTTTTTTGTAGTTTCAAAAAATGTATGTTTGATGTTATAATTGGAAAAATAGATTTAACCCTTGATCTCATGAGTATTCCTCTCAATGCATATCAGTTTACAGAACTTTAAATAGTATCCAAAAATAAGGGTTTCCTCTTAAAC
Organism: Solen grandis; assembly: GCA_021229015.1. Classification (NCBI taxonomy): domain Eukaryota; kingdom Metazoa; phylum Mollusca; class Bivalvia; order Adapedonta; family Solenidae; genus Solen; species Solen grandis. The sequence continues at coordinate 2,872,996 of CM037785.1, forward strand.
AAAGGATTGCCTGAATACCAGCCTCATTGTCATGAAAATATTCTTAAGAGACATCACTTTCTTATAATTGTTGTGAAATGAATTACATTACATAAAGTTGAGCTAAGGATGGATTAAATATGGAATTAAATACAATACAATACAGAATGAGCTCAGATTTATTGATAGATTTACTGTTGTTTAAACTATATATAAAAGAGCATTAAATCGTGTTGTGAAAGAATGGTGTATCTGGTCTTTATCAAAGTTTTCTATGATCATTATATTCGTTTGCTAGCACTTCTAAGGTTTATATTTATACCATTGCTTCACAAAGTGAAGTTGGGGTTATGTAGGAACCCATCACATTACACATATCCTGTCAAAAGTTATGTTTTCCTATCATCGATTCGTCATTTTCCTCCAATCTTCATGAAATTTGGTCAGAATACTTATTTGCATTATATCTTTGACAAATTTGAATAAGTGTAAATTGGAATTCAAAACTAGTTCACTAGGTCAAATTAAAAAAACAACAGAAGTTTGCCTTAAAGTTATGTTTTCTTTTTATAAATGCAACAGTTTTCATTTAATCTTCATGTTAATTGGGCAGAATACTCATATGCATGATAACTTAGATTGAAATAAATATGTGTCATCTCAGGTAAAAATCAAGTTCACTTGGTCAAATCTTAGAATATAATTTTGCGTTTAAGTTTCTTATTTGTCATTAGTTCAACAATATTTTTTAATCAAATCCTCATGTCGCATGGTTAGAACTACTTAAATGCATGCTATCTTAGACTAAACTGAATATGGGACTTCTAGAGTAATAAACTAGGTCAACATTAATAATAGAAGTTTCTTATTCTTGTCATAAATTCAACAGATTTTATCCAACCTAAATGAAATTTGTTTTTATTCAATCTTCATGAAACTTGGTTAGAATATTTATCTGAAGATATCTCAGACAAATGTGAATATTGGTGATCTTGGATTAAGCAGTTGGTCACTAGGGCAATTCAAAATGAATAAATCTGGCTTTAATGCGGTTTCCGCATTGACCGCTTTGTTTGACTTAGAAATTCTGGTTAAGGTTTTGCGTGCAACTTCATATATTACACCATACCTCATTTACTACTAGATATATTGCATTTAAACTTTCTACCATCAAACCTATGTGATTTGCAAACCTTAAACTAATAAGCAGTGGAATAGTCGAGCGCGTTGTCTTACAGACAGCTCTTGTTTACAGTTGCAACCACAAACCAAGACAATTTATCCAGCTCTGAAAAGCTTCTTAATTTCTGTAGTTACCTCTTGCACATGTTTTGCTTTATTTTGGAACAAATTCTGATTAGAAAAAGATAGCAAAACGCTTTATTACCTTTATTAACTTGAATAGCCCACAAACATGTCTTACAAGTCATTCTCTGACTTAGTTTATCGCATTCTAGGCATGGGAAATGAAGATATGCATACAGATGACCTGTGCATCACAAGAAATGCTCGTCTTTAACAATAACATGCTTTTTTCACAAAAATAAAAAACATTTTTTTTGCATGTGTGGCACTAATATTTTTGTACATTTTTAACTTAGTTGGTAAAATATAGCTACAGTTTTAGATTGCATTGCTACTTGGTACACACTATCACCATAAGGTGTAGCTGTGTTCAACACATTTTTGTGAGGTGCAGTCAAAACATCACACTTATATGCCCTTGGCCATATTCTGTCATTGATAGATATTGCAAGCTACATCAAAAAATATTAAAGAAGAATTCGTCATTTTCTGTGATTGGTCTGGTTTTATCTGCAAAAACATTGTATTGGACAGTATCCATTAGTTCTACTGATATATCTTGTAAAACACCTAAGTTTTTTGTTTCAAATCAGATACTTTGTATTTACTTGAGCAGACATTGTTTCATATTTGAAGTATTTTTTTAAGTAGAAGTGTCTTAAAACTGAACATGATAGAAGCATAAATTAGGGCAACAAAAGTAAATATAGGAGCTATCAGAACCAATCGGCTGCTGTTGTTAAGTCTAAAATGAGCATAAAATTCGCTTGGAAAATTAAATGCAGAGTCCAGTCATAAATTCCCAGAGCGAACTTCTGAACAGCTAGGTCACTGTTGAGTTATATGAGTGACTGACAAATTTGATATTTTGTGCTTTCATCAAGCAATAGTGTTTCATATGTGTAACTTAATGTTTAACTTTTTTATTCAAATATTAAGCTATTTTTCTCCCTCGAGACGGCTTCTCATCTTAGTTAAAGATTTGTGCACTCATCTTGAAAATTTAGTGAAAGTTTTGTGTGCAAGCTACTCACATGCTCATATCATAGTAAAAACTTTTATTTTTGTCGAGCTCTGAGCATGGCGGTACAGTGTTTGTCCGTCTGTCCATCCAAACTGAACCTTGTCTGGGCCCATCTTATCCATGCATCACACATGGTACAAACGTTCACCATGATGCATGGTGATGCAGCGGCATTTCTTGCACAAGACCCAGGTCTATACCTCAAATGTTAAGGTCACAGTAATGACAATGAGTAGTGTTAGAGAGGACTGTACCTTGTCCAGCCTGCATCTCAAGCATTATTAGTGATTGAGCACACATGTTCACTATGATAAGGTGATGTATAATGCACAATACCTAGGTTTGTACCCAAAGGTCGAGGTCACAAGATCATTATAAATAATGTGTGGATAATTTCTTAGTTTAATTCAATTTCCAAGAAAACCTTCCCGGAGTAATCCTTTGTTCTTAATAAATGCAAAAATGAGCTTTGTCTGATATCTATCTCAAATACATACAGGCATTGGGAATTTCCATTGTCATAAATTGATTTTATATTCTTGTGAACACGATAAAGTCTTAAGTTTTAATTGTATTTTGATCAAACAGTAGCTAGATATCCATGACAGTTTGGTTCCTTTTAAAAACCAGCCAGATCTGCCAAGGTTTTACTGAATAATGGCCCTTGCTTAAGTCAAAATTGGTATGTTTGAGCTTATGAACTCAATAAAACCTTTACTTTCCGATGTTTACAGTAGATAAATATTAATGAAAGCTTGTTCCTTTTGAAAATCAGCAATATGTGCCAATCAATGACTGGATTATGGCCCTTTAAAATATAATAAATCCTTTTCTTCAGCTTATGAAGGCGATAAATCCATAATTTCTTATATGATGTTTACCAAACTTGAACACTAGTTAGATAGGGTGTTACGAAACACCCAAATCCACCCCAATCCACCCAAATCCACCCAAATCTACCATAAATCAACTATAATCTCCAGTCTTTGCATGAATATTATCCAAAATAATATACTAAATGGCAATTTATTTACCATTTTCAATATAGGATGTATAAATATTGTGTTAGTGTTCAAATAAAATTTCCGTAGGTCTGCCGGATAACTTTCGGTGTTTTCCGGTTGGACCATACAACTGTGAAGATCACAACTATAGGAGTTGTTTTTATGAAAGATTTAGATCGTTTAATGCATGTTTATGAATTAATTATATTAAATTATATGATACATGTGCATTGTATTTGTTAATTTTGTTTATAAATCTTGTATAGTGAAAAAAGAAATCCTGACCCTTTTCTCATTTATGCTTTCGATTGTTACCCACAAATCCACATTATTCATCAATGAATTTGCATCAATTGATATTTAATTTGCTAAAATAAATGCAAAACCATCCAAATCTTCACCTGCCCGCACAAAAAGCACATTTAATCCTCCAAATTTATTCCCCCAAATCCACCCCTATAGTCCAACCAAATCCACTCTGTAGTCCACCCAAATCCACCCCTATAGTCCACCCAAATCCACCCTGTAGTCCACCCAAATCCACCCCTATAGTCCACCCTGAAATCCACCCCTATAGTCCACCCAAATCCATCCCTATAGCCCACCCAAATCCACCCTGTAGTCCACCCAAATCTACCCCTATAGTCCACCCTGTAGTCCATCCAAATCCACCCCTATAGTCCACCCAAATCCACCCCTATAGTCCACCCAAATCCACCCCTATAGTCCACCCAAATCCACCCCTATAGTCCACCCAAATCCACCCCTATAGTCCACCCAAATCCACCCCTATAGTCCACCCAAATCCACCCCTATAGTCCACCCAAATCCACCCCTATAGTCCACCCAAATCCACCATGTAGTCCACCCAAATCCACCCTGTAGTCCACCAAATCCACCCCTATAGTCCACCCAAATCCACCATGTAGTCCACCCAAATCCACCCTGTAGTCCAACCAAATCCACCATGTAGTCCACCCAAATCCACCCTGTAGTCCACCCAAATCCACCCCTATAGTCCACCCAAATCCACCCCTATAGTCCACCCAAATCCACCATGTAGTCCACCCAAATCCACCCTGTAGTCCACCCAAATCCACCTCTATAGTCCACCCAAATACACCCAAATCCACCATGTAGTCCACCCAAATCCACCCCTATAGTCCACCCAAATCCACCCCTATAGTCCATGCGACAATTTACTATAATGTATGATATATTGATATATCATCATTTTATAACTCAATTAACACTGTCTAGCGATTTTGCACTTTTAAATCAAATTTACATGTTTTTGTTTATGTTTTTGTAAGACGAATACTTAAAGCTGTGAACATAATTAAAAATACAAAAGCTTTGTGCAAACATACTAGAGAGCACACGCTGATAAATGTTTGTTTTACATGACATCTAAACTTCTAAATATTATGGAGATGCGTGTTATCCATAATGATATACACTTAAACTAATGATATGTCTGTTACCAATCATATATTAGCTAAAATGCATATGTTAATACAAAAAAAAACTATATCGATTTATGGCTTAAGAAACTACAGAACATTAACCTAAAACAAATCTAGCAACTAAACTGTTAAACTGGATAATATAATACATGATTGTATTGTTTTAAGTATCTTCAGTTTCCAAACTTTCTGACAACTGATTTCACTTTTATATGTTAATAATGTTCTAATAAAGTTAATATCAATCAATTATGTCTGCAGTAGAAATCAATACTCTTACTAATCAAGTTAAAAGCGAAAACCAAGATGCCGCTCTGCGGTTCTAGTTATTATTGTTATTAAATAAAATATAATTTTGTGTCGAAATAAGTTAGGCAACCAACTGTGCTAATTTCGGCACGGAATGTTGACTGCCTTACAGCGATATTTATTATTATTATTATTATTATTATTATTATTATATGGTGTTTAATGAGGATCAGAACTGCCATCCTGGCTCATTGCGCAGATACCGGGGTGTGACCCTTCACCCCTAAAAGGATTTATTTTGAAGTCTAAATATGTCAAATTTTGATAAAATAAGTATGAATGCAATTTGCAGTAATTATTTTAGTTATTAATAAAATCAAATTTTGAGTAGAAATAGGCAACCAACTGTGCTAATTTTACAGCGATAATTGATCTGCCACCGGTATATATTCATGGGTTTAATTATAGGGCGTGGTGTATACAATTGACCCTTCCTCAAATATTTGATTGACAGGCCAACTGACCAATCAGATAACATATAACGAATTATGAAACCACTTAGAACAAAATCCACATCGAATACAGTCACTTACACATTTTCCTCCACAAGAACCACAAGAAACCTAGTCGACCTATTCTTAACCATTTTGAATGTTTTGAGAAATTTGCAATTAACGCAAGAAATATACTAAGGAAGCGCGAGATATCTAAACCTCAAGAATTGATTTGTGATTCATGGTCCAACCTTACCTTTTATATTCCACTGCTCTTAGGGATAATTATGTTCTCAAAGTAATTTCTTACTCATCATTACGGATAATTATTCTTTTCGGACCTTTGAACAGTGCGATACAACAAATGATGTGTGAATATATTATTCATACCTGTTTTGTGCATTATTGAATGTTATAATTATACAAAAAATTAGGGTTTGAATGTTTTCATTAAAGAGTTACCGACAAACGAAAAAGAATGCTAATTACATTTCATTAACTGCCGACAAAAAAAAAAAAAAAACAAAACAAAAAACCGCACCTTCACAAGCGTTTTCGCACATTATGACATTGTTTTAACAGCGCATCTGAATGTGTCTATGTTTATTGCTAATGTTATATTTTAAAACATAAAATTTTATGTGAAAACAGTTTTTCTTATAATAAATATGTTCCTTAAACTGATTTATTAAATGCACCAAAATATACACGAAAGCTTTGTTCCTTTCGAAAACCAGCCAGATCCGCCCATGCATGACGAGATTTTTGCTCTTGAAATTGTCAAAATTCGTAAAATTGAGCTTGTGAACACTACACTGGAAATATTTACTGCTTATCTGATAACCATTTGTACAATATATCTAGTAGAGTGTCTGGGGCCTCTTTTTGCCTTTGCCTATAAAAAACTGCTTATTACTAGTATGTGCATGCTCTCCATAAAAGTGCATGCCAGTAGAGCACAGGCCTCTTGTGTTGGTATTTATTTTCCAAACATCTTGGCAGTGGTATAAGTTGTAAGGACCTGAAGAGCTAATGCGATATACCCTGTTGTCATTGTGACTGCAGTTCCTGTAAAACTACAAACAAGGAAATACCTTTTGCAATATATTTTGTCAATGGTTCAGTTATTACTTTTGACCACAATCATCTTGATACTTTCAAAAGAATTGAGAATGTAGCAAAATGATTTACTATACTATAAGCTATTATACTTGTATGTAATATTAGTGAGTAGGAAGTCATTGTTTTAGCTTTATGTTTGGCCTATGGTCTAGTTGTACACCTGACATTTTGTTTATGCCCCTGTCTCTGACAAACTTTTTAAGAAACAGACATGGTCTTAGACAGGATTTAATATCACATTTAATTACAATATTTAGCCATCAAAGCTGATATACTAAGCCAATCGAGTTGATAATCATAGTTTTTTTATTGTTATCGTCTTGTGTTAAGGGTACACTAAAGGTTAATGAAAACTGCCTTTCTAACTCCAGAAACTGTTGTATTTAGTGATCAGGTGAGCAATTCAGGACAATGTAGGCCTTTTGTACTTTCATTTGTCATTTTACAATGTTGAAGTAGAATCTCAACAGTAGTTATTAATTTCTTAATTATACCTATCGAAATAGTTTATTTGTAAGTTCAGTTTCCATGATTGAGACACGGTGAATATATGCTGGATCAGCTTGTTGTTTGTTACAATTCTATTTTGGCATTTTACATGTTCAATAAAAAAGATGTATTAAAATCATTTTGTTTGTTTTTATATAACAATATAATTTGCACATATCAGTGTTTTGACTGGAGAGTTAGACACATGGTAAAATTTGTCTAAATTCTGCCCTGAGAGGAGGAACTTTTGCCAAATTGAATTAGGTCAGGCGTTTCATGTATCAACATTTGCAGAAAAATGCACCCGAGTCTTTTCCCGGATACCCGTAAAATTCGAACCTATCGGGAATTATCCACTGTCTATAGTCCTCTGAACACCCCACCCCAACTTTCCAGTGGGGCAACACATGGATAGTTGCATTTTTTGTAACTAGAATAATTTACTTCGATATATGTAGATACAAGACATTTATATAGCGTGTGTCTAAAAATAATAAATATCGCTTTAATGAAGGACATTTGTTACTTAGAATAAGATGATCGTTTTGTCACGAACGAGACAGACTGCATTTGCATATTATTTATATTGTCATTCAATTAAATACAAAGTAAACTGGGGACTTCGTGGTCGAGCGGTTATGGTCAAGGACTTCCATGACTGCTGTGGGTTCGAAACCTGTCTGGGTATTTCGGATTTTCCATGTGAGGAAGCCTTCCAGCTGGTTTGTGGTAGGTCGATGGTTCTACCGGGTGCCTCTGTGCACTCGGGTTTTTTATCCACCAGTTATTACCATTGTTCATAGTCAGCTTTGGTCGCTTACTGAAGGCGAGGGTTTAAATTTTTCAAAAAGCAATTTTGATACCTCACAACACCATCACCAGCGTCAATATGCAGGCACCTAATTTCGATGTGGTAACCTATACAATTCTATGGATGATGTTGGTACATTGTGCAAAACATCTGTAAAGTGCAATTAGATATCAACACTGAATTTGCCATTTTAAACAGCTCTGACATGACGGTATTAGTAAGATATATACGTAAACACTTGCTCTTCGTTTTGGGAACTTGGAAATATTATTAATGAACAAAAACTTCAAATGCGTACATGTATCAATTGTAATTTGACAGCGCATATTTAGATTTCAAGACAAATTCTTGCAAAAGTAACGTATTTTTTACGAATGCGGAACTTAAAAGCTCTAAAGAGCCTCATAATGGCTTATTTCTGTAAATATTTATAAGGTGTAAATCGTGTGATTAACCTTTGTGGGGCATATAAGATGTTTAGTACTTATACCCTGCTATGGGGTCTATATATACAGATAAAGTATATAAAAGATGCGGGGCCCAAAAAATACTCCATTCTGAGGTTTTATACAGAGGCCACGCAACTTGACATATTTCCGTTTATATGTATGAGTGCGAGGGTCGTTAGGGGTAAATATTATATTTTCCCCCAACCACCTTCGCACTTACAGGAGAAAGAAAATATTTTTGCCTCTATTTTAAGATCAAAATGCCGTAGAGCAAAACGACAGTTGCACAAAAATAATCCTGATGCGTGTCTTTAAAGGAATGGTGTAGCTGTTTTGTATTATAACATATAAAATATAATCTGAATACTTCAAGTTTCTCTCTTTGTTATGGCATATTTCTGTGAGAACTTATGAATTAAATATGTTTAAACTAAGTTACTCTTAAATTGAGCAATAACTATCGGATCTTCAGTCATGTTCGTTACCGTTATGGTACCATTAAATCACTGCGCATTTAAAAGATTATTAGATAACATAGTATTGGTAGTACCGGTAACTTTATTGCAAATGTGACAGATTTGTGGCAAAAGATAGGGTGGTCTTGCCACTTCATCGAACTGGAAGACCTATTTTCAGCTAATGCAATAAAATTGGATTACTTCTACAGCTAAACGTATGTGTTATAACTCGAACATACTTGTTTGTTAGATACCACTACACAGTTCTATTCCTATATTTCGCTTCGTTTCTGCTATAAAACCTGCTTGGAAATTTAATAAATGTATCTGATAACTAGTTCACTTGGCAAAAAAACTGAGGTCTGTGTCGGGAGCAACAGGTCTCCACAGAGCTTTCCGTGGACCCTTTGACTGTTTTTTGTTTTTTTTTTCATTCTCAACATACAGACTATATATAAATAAGGAAACATACGTTGGAAAATGTCAGTTCAAACGATTAATTAACATAGCACATTACCAACATTATTTGTAGCTTGGTGCAATGCTGTTCTAATGATATATATATTTTAATGGTCTGATCTTTATTTTCAAAGTTATTGGTCGAAAAGAAGTAACTGACATGAGCATCTTTTTGCCGATTTTTTTTGTTTTTTGTTTTTTTTATTTAGATTTAACAATCCGTATCGTAGAGGCCGTTAAAATAAAAATTAAAAGAAATGTTGGAAATTTGTAGACCTTTGTAACGCAATCTGACTAAAGTCATCTCCTATACATACGCTACTCTACATAAGGATCTGAGGACGACCCGTTGACGTTTGTCTTTTGGATATTTCTTTTTCAGCCAATCCGGTCGTAGCTTGCAGATTTCTGTGAGTGTTCAATATCTATATTTAGCACAGTCATTTCAGCATGAGTGTTAACGACACCTTAGCGACGCCAATAGAGTCCGTCAACGTCGACATTGAAAAGAAAAAATCGGCGGCCATTTTGTTTTGTTATGAAAGATTTTCTTGACCAGACGTCAGAATAAACAATACACAATTTATCAAATAAAGTGACTAGTTCAACCTGAGTGTATGGAACGCCATAGCTGTCATATGTTAGCGCATTACAAGTTGTCATGTCAAAACGTCGATTTGTTATGTTAAAACGAGTTGTTATTATGTTAATCGGACATGTGAACATCTCACTGCATCGAGTTGTTATGATAACTCGCACTGTTGACTTGTCAAAACATGCCTTGTTAGGTCTTCACTCTGTATTAATTTGTCAAAATGTTTTGTGTGTGTGTGCATGTGCGCGTGTGTGTGTGTGTGTGTGTGTGTGTTAAAAATAACATTATTATGTCAACTGGATACGTGAATATCTCAATGCATTTTGTTATTATGTTAACTCGCTCTACTGACTTGTCAAACCATGCTTTTATTATTTCAATATTCCATTTTATTTTGTCAAAACAATAGTTTATTGTGTTAAAAAAACATGCTTTAATGTAATTGGATATGGGAGTATCTCAATTCACGGTGTTGTTATTTTGATCCACACTGTTGACTTATCAAACCAGGGGCTTGTTATGTCTACACACTTTATCATTTTGTCAAAACAATGTTTTGTTGTGTTAAATGAACATGTTAAAATGTCAGCTGGACATATGAATATCTGTGTTATTCTGTCTACGTTCCATGTTATTTTGTCATTGTTTTAGATAAACGGGTAATTATGTCTATGTACCATGTTTTTGTGTTAAATGCAAACTGGTCACGTGATTTTTTCAATGCCTGGAGTGGTTAAGTTAACCCGCTATGTTGACTTGTCAAACCGGGATGATGACAAAGTATGACGTAGGCATATATAGCCCTCGCGGAATTTATGAGTTTCAATAGCGGCGGAAACGAAAAGTCTCGAAAGTGTATTATCTAGGGCGGGCCTGTCAACCCTACTACAACGATTTGTTTCTCAAAAAATTGATTCCGAGTTGATTGAAACTCTAAGTGACCAGGAATTGGCCCGTCTTGGAGTTGAGACAATCGGAGACAGAATTAGACTCCGTGAAAGTGCAAAACAGCAGGTTCGTACCAATTCTTCCGACCATTTTCTTTCTGCCCCTTCTTCACTGAGATTTTCGCAGATCTGTATAATATCGTGATCTGCAAAAACGATACAGGTGACAAATCACGCGACAATACACACATACACACATGCGCGCAAATAACAGACCTTGCCATAGTCTACTATGCAGTGAATCGGCATGTTATTATATCGTTCATATATCCTGGAGTATGCAGTTCTCGACACTATAAGAAGATATTGCCAAAAAATGAAACAAAACGATCCTTCACTTTTATATTAAATTATATCATCAAATGCATCAAAATTTTCAGTGGTAATTAAAATCAAATTTAAAAAAGAACTCAAAATCCAGCAACAGTCAAAAGAATTATTTCCAAAATGGCGTCCAGAGTTCTCGACAATGAAATGAAAATGAGTCTGCCATGAGTATGGTGCACTATAGAGTCAAAATCTAACAACAGTTGCAGCGTGGTTCTGTTTTCTGAATCACAGAACAGATTGGTTTATAAAATATGAGATGATCCAAATAAGAACAAGAAACACTATCACACTGAAAGTGTTCATGTTATTATATGGTGCCCTCCGAGTTTTGTAACTGGGGGGTACAATAGCAATTTTACTTAACTTTGTGTCCTTTCAACCAGAGAGTCCTTACAATTTTTTAGGTATATGGCCAATTTTGGTTGTAAAAAACCTATACAAAGATTAAATGGGCATGCTGTATTACAATTGTTAAGTATAAAGTTTACTGTTTTATTAATAACAGCTATGGCTCTAAATGACTTTTGTACATGATATTGTTGAGAAGTGTATTCATAATCAAACCTACACTATTTTAAGAACAGATGTTGGTTTACATAAATCAGTGATTGTATGCTTGCTGAGTATTAACTGTAGATTTAACAAGTGTTTTAAAAAATCATAAAAAGAAGCATTAGTGAAAATGGTAGAAAATCGGTACTTCTTTATTAAATAAATATTTGTACCTTCTTTCTCAAACATTTTCAATAAAAAGAAGGTTTAGAAACAAGGATCAATCAATTTTGTTTATTGTCAATGGATTCTCTGTATAATTACGCCACACTTGACGTCAAATATTGCACTAGTGAAAATAGCCCGAGAATACCAATATGGCGAGAACTCAGTACTTGAGGATATTCCAATCCATTCATAATACAGTACCATTAAGGTTTAGTTTTTGTAGTCATCTGCCATGCCCGAATATTCGGCGGGAATGAGATCTGCCTTCAAAATGCGATTAGAATCTATATTTTTTTGCTAATTGAAGTCATTTTATCAATTTAATTTTGAATCTTGACATAAAGTAAAGGTTATCAATTTAATTTTAAATCTGAACGAAATAAAGGTTAATTTAAAAGTTAAGGGTAAAGTAACGTGGCACAGATATACATATCGAAAAAGAAACGGTTATTTCCCTTGAGTAACAAAATGTCTTCCCGACTTTAAACTTCACCGTTTCTGCAAACTAATGTTAATTGTAACACCTGCTTTTTTCTGACAAATATGATTTTCTCCACCCGTAAGTTGTGTTTTCGGATACCTTAGTGTTTCATTTCTGATGTAAAACTTTTGTAGGGTTTTGGGGGGGGGGGAGGTCATATGAGAAGCTGCTGTCTACACACATAATTGTAGGGTTGTCAGACGTTTCACCCCCAAGTCGTTTCCTCCCCAGTCGTTTCTTCCCAAGACGTTTTACCCCCAAATTGGAGGTGAAACGTCCTGTATTTGAGCGTATAACAGGTCGTTTCCTCCCCTCTGATAATTTATTTATTAAGCATTTGATTGAATTACTTTATATTATCCTAAATTATTTAAAGAATATTCAATATTATTATAGAATGTTATTCAAATTACGGTAAGTTGTCTTTACTGAATATACTTTTTACAATTAATAAATTACAGAATTAATCAATAATTACGTTTAATTTGATAAGTGCAAAAGTGTGATTAGATAAAAAAAAATGTTGTTAATTAATATTTTGATTTCATTAATGCTTTAATATAATTGTGTTTAATTGCATTTGAAGGCACCCACTCTGATGTTATTTTTAAGATTGGGTTTAATGATCTGAATAATAAAGGTGTGAGGAGTAAAAAAGTTGATAGTGTTAAAGGTAATAAACAATGCAATTAAGACTTTGAAAGGTTAATGTGATCGTGTGCACATGTATTAGATAGAAAAAAAAAAAAAACCACTTGAGAAAAAAAAACCAATTCAATATTTTTAAAATGCATTGTTTATTTATATGTCTTTTAAAACATATTTTCCCACATATTTTTTTTATTATTATTCTTATTTGAAGTCCTTTGGATAGTAATTATTGTATAGTAATTGATCCTTATGTTATTAATGATAATTATCTTCTTAGTTTGATTCATTTAGTTATTTAATGACATTGTTAACATATAAAAGTTGTGAAATTGTACTGACAGTATCACTATTATTATTATTATTACTAGTAAAAATGGGATTAATTGTGTCTGCCTTTTTATTGATAGGTCGTGCGAAGATATTCAAGATTTTGTTAAGGCTATTCTAAATTTATTAAAATTTATTTCTGTAAGTATTTTCCAAACAAAAATCATGCTTAAACAAATTATACATTTCTAATCTATTTGAGTTATTTGCGATAGAAAACCAGTTTTGTTTTATAAAAAATTTAAATTATCTTTTTAATATTTCCTAAATTTATGACACATTTATTCTGGTTAATCACACATGTTGTAGACCAAGTTCATTCAGTGTTATGATTCATCCTCTTTAAATTGTGGTTTAGAAAATAACTTCTTATGACTTATAGGGGGTGTGTGTGTGTGTGTGTGTGTGTGTCCCATATATAAAACAGAATTACAACATGCACAAAAAATTATTTTATTACGTGACAGCATGTTATTATCATACTTTGGAGTGTAATTGGTAAAATTTTGATGAGAAATATATATATATGTATTATATATATTATGCTTCAAAATATTGAATGTTTATACACTTGATGATGTACATGGTGCAAATCAATAAAATATATGTTTGTTCTGTTATTTTCATTTTTACCATTATACATCGCTCATCAGCATTTGGTAGATATTCACTATTAATTCATAGTGAGGTTTAAATGTTAAACGATGAGGCAAAAGTCTTTTCGAAAGTGAGGGTTCATGTAAATCATCATTTTGTACATAACTTTTATATACGAATTAGTAAGCTGTCAGGAAAAAAGACTTTAAATCTCTAGACAAGTGCAAAATACGATTTAAAAATATAAATTTTTAAAATAAATATATTTAAGGAAATCTAAATTTTACTATTTAACCTCTGTTTACTACTTAGTGTTTGCATCATGTAAGAAATGGTGATTAAAGAGTATCATAGATGTATTGCACATGTTATATAAGTTAGACATGATTAATTTATATTTCAATAAACATAAAGCCATGGTTAATGTCTAACTATGTAAGAAAATTAGAGTTTTCCTCGACTATTCAATTGTTAATCTTGTAAATATGTATTTGTGTTGTTTATTTTTTTTTATTAAAATTTTTGTTTTTTTTTATATTTTTATTTCACACCACCACCACACACACAACACACATTACTTAACTATTTGGGTTATTCAAGACTTACAAAAACTTAAGATGTTGAAAAGATCATCCTTCATTTAAAAAATTTTCACTTCAATGATATTTTAATGGTATTTGGGTTTATCGGATGATATAATAAAATATAGTATTTGCCGTGATTATAGCAAAAAAACCTTTTAATTTTTATTTTAAAAAAAATTTACAGTTTTAAAAAAATAAGAAAAATAACAGATTAGTATTTGCTTATTTTTTTAGGAAAAAATAAATAATTACATTTAAAAGTTTTTTAAAGTGGGGGGAAAAACGCCGTTTTAAAAATTTGGGGGGGAAACGATTGGGGGAGGAAACGTTGGGGGTGAAAAGTCTGGGGGGAAAATGGTTTGGGGTTTTTGGAAACTCTGGTTAGGTATTTGGTTTAATCCAAAAATTGGTTGTTTTTACTTAGAAGTTTGAAACAGACCAAATTTTTTTCTCTTTTTAAGGGAAGAATAGGCTAAAAAATTGATGGAAAACTTATTTTTCCGTAAAAGTTTATTTTGTTCTTTAATTTCGAAAAAATGCTAATTGGGGGAAAACCCCCCCTTGGAGTTTCCGGGTTTTCGAAATCTCTTGGAAGCAGCGAACAAAAAGAACAGGCACAAAGAACCAAAAGGGAAAAAACGGACACACTTTTTTTTTTGCTTGGTTCCATGGCCAACAAAGGGTAAAAAAAAAAAAAAAAAATTTCAGAAAAAGCTTACATATAAGCAGGGTAGGAAAAAAATTAAAACTGAGCTTTTTTTTGATAAGAGGTAATGAATATCTAAAAAAAGAAGAGGTTTCCCCAAAGCTCAAAAGTGAAAAGGGGTTTGAGTTTTAAAATGAACAAAATTGTCAAAATTTTTAACCCTTTTCCGGGCCCCTTGGCATCAAAGGGTTTACGAAAAATTTTGGTTAAAGCAAGAAAAAACCTAAGCCAATCCGATTTTTTTTAAAAAGAACCAAAAACCAAAAAGTATCTGAGCCTGGTAGAAAATGGCCTGTAAAAAAGTGTGTGCTCCTTGTTCGGGAAATTGAGGGATCAAAAAAAAAATTAAAAAATCCAAAAAAAAACGTGAAAATCATTTGATCTTAGCCTCAGAAACATATTTATAGGAACGAATAAGTTAAAGTATTAGTGTTTCAGTTTTATTTATTTCAGTTGCCCCGAAAAAAAACATTTTTTCCCCCTTTAACTCCTCAAATTTAAAAATCCTGTAGAATCCCCCAAGTCGTGGATCTAGTTTCGTTGCCTTGAAAATGAAAAAATTTTCCTCAAAATCCTAAAAATATTAAAAACTTATTTAGAATCCCCCAAGAAAGTGGACAAGAAAAAGAAAAAAAGCTGGTGTAAGTAATGTACCCCTTATGTTGATATGCGCAAGTTCGATCTTTAAGTGAATACTTCCTGGGGGTTGCCGCTGTAATAATGCATGCTTTTTAAATTTTTTTGGGTAAGTATCAGCAATCCAGTTAAAGCTAAAAAAATTTAAAAGGGGTATTGTAGGGAAGGCCTTTGAAGGGAAGATTAAAACCCCGTATTAAAAGGGGAAAAAATTTCACACTGTTTCCGGAAAATTTCGGGAAACAAGTAGGGGAAATCAAATCCTCCCCATAAAGATTGGGAAAAAATCTTGGGTTCAATTTTACAATGGGGTTTTTTTCCATTAAAATATTTTAACTTTTTTTTTTTAAAAATTTTGGGGAAAGGGAGTGGGAAAAAAAGAGGCCTAAAGTAACCAATTATTATTGTTTTTTTACCCCAAAAAGGGAAATCAGGGTCATTGGGGGTTAAAAATCTGTTAAAAATGTTTTTTTAAATTTTAAAAAAATTTAAAACCCGGAAAAATTTTTTTTTTGTTAGGTTTTTTTGTTGTTTAACATTATATGATACATTTGAAATATGGCGAAAAATCAATTTAATTGTGTGTGTGTGTGTTTTTTTGGCCAAAAAAAATTGTTTATAGTAATTAATTAATTAATTGTTCCCCAGAGTTTTTGATGGGCCAATCTGTTCTGCAGTTGGAGGCCAAAAATTTTTTTGTTTGTTTACAGGTGTTTGATTTATGGTCCTTTCCCCCTTATAATACTCTAGTGGGAAAAGGTTTTTTCTTTTTTAAAGTAAAAATGCTTATTTTATATGAAAAATTGTATATCGTAAACTTAATTAAAATAAACATAAAGTATAGAAAAGAAATTGGTATTACTTTTAGTATCTTTTGGAAGTAACCAAAAAGTGTTTCCTTTTTAAATTTCTCTTTTTTGAACCCCCTCTTGGAAACATAAATATCTTGTTTGATTTCAGTCTTGATAAAAAGATAAAATTTTTAAGCCCCATTTTTGGCCACAGTGTTGTCTTTAATTTTTTTAAAAAATTTATTTTTTTTTATTTTAAAAAAGGTTTGTATTTTTTTAAAAAAAAAAAAATGTAAATTTAATTTAGGAAAAATTTCTTCATAAAATTTGGGCCAGAAAAAAATTTTTACTTTAAAGGTCCACTGTTCCATTTTTTCTTTTAAAAGGTTTGGGGTTGTTACATAAGCCCTCTCGGATTGTTATAATTTTTCCTAAAATCCCTTCCCCTGAAAAAAATTTTATGAACTTTTATGAATATCAGAAAAAAATTTTTTCCTTCCAAATTGCTATTCTGAACCCGAAAAAAAAACCAAGAAAGTTCATAATCTTTATTTCATAAGGGGGTCTGGCCTTTCATGAACCAAATGTTCATGAATGAAAAAATTTGCTCATTTCTGTTTAAGTTAAAGAGTGATAATTAAAATTTTACAGGCTAAGTTTTCACAAACATATTTCACTGTGATTTTTAACTGAAAGAATATTTTTAATTAAACAAACCCCCAGGTTGTTTTTTTTTTTTCTGACTGGATTTATGTACAATTTATTTCAAAAAAAAAAAACTCTCAGATTTTAAAAAAAAAACAAAAAAAAATTTACTCTGGAGGTTTGTAACTGATTAAAGGGTTATGGTTACGGATGCCGTTTATTAAACCCCTCAATAGCCCCCTAAAGAGTAAATAATTAAATAATCGCCTTTTTCCACCACGAACTAAGCCTTTAAAAAAAAAAAATTGAACATTCAGCAATTCAACAGAATCTGCATAAAGTTTGATTTTTTACATTTTTGTCCTTTAGTAAAAGAATTTTTTAAAGTTCTATGTCCTCTAATATTGTTAAAAGAGAATGTAAAATTTTTTTTTTTTTCCTTTGAAAAAAATTTTTTTAATTTTGCTCCATTTTTAATTTTCCCCGGAAAGAAACAGTGTGACCTTATGTTTTAAAGGTTTTTTTATTTAGGATTTTTTTTATGAATTTTTTAGAAAAATTTCATAACCTTGCACAAACATTCACTTTTCAAAAAATTAAATTTCATGTTCTTTGTGTTCATAACTGTTCTTGTTTTATGAACCCTGATAAACTTTCCATTTCACAAGCCTTTCTAGGTGGCCCACGCAAAAATTCTTTCTTTGGTGTTGAGGGAAAATCAAGTTGAAAAATTTCGAAGGTTTGCGTGAGTGTTGACCCCAGAAAAATAGGGGGAAACACTCTTTGGGTTTTATTTAATACACTCATTAAGTCAGCACATATCTCAAGGTGAGTTGTATATTTTAATTGTTAATTTAACAAAGCTAATTATTTTTTTTCACATTTTTTCAAAAGTATACTTTTGAAGTTTGTAAGCTTCCCGGAAAAGTCAAGGTACTTTCTTTTTTTTATGTTTTAAAATTTACAGTGTCACACCCCACATTTTTTGTTCAATTCGCAATTCTTTAATATCTTTTTTATAAAATTTCTGAAAAAATGAACTGGTGTTTTGGAGTTGTCACTTTTCTTTTCGAATAATTAAAAAAAAACAAAAATTTACCCCTTTAAAAATGACATTTTGTGCGTGAGTGAATTTTTTTTTGTAATTTTTATCAAAGACGGGAAAAAACCTTTTTTTTTAAATTGTTTTCCCAATTGGTTTTTTAAAGGAATAATCCTATATTACTTAATTTTAAAAAATAGATAGCTTGGATCTTTTTTTATTACTGGGTTTTATTTTAAAAAAGCTGGAAAAAGTATCTTTTATGGGGACTGGGGAAAGGGCCCTCAGCCTTCGACGGGGGAAAAAAATAAAAAAAAAATTTCCCTTTTGGGGAAAATTTTTAATTTAAAAAGGGTTTTTAAAAAAAAATTTCAAATTTCATGATTATCGGGTTTTTTTTTTTGGGTGTACCCCTTTTCGTACAGCTTTTGAATTTTTGAAAAGTAGGGTCATTTGCAGCAAAACCTATTTCCCCCTGGTTTTTTTTTTAACATTTCAGTTTTAGAAAGTTTTTTTGGGTTAAGGTCCATTCTTAATCTTTTTTAAAAAATAGTTTTAAAACCAAAATTTTTGCGCTCGAGCATTCTTAAAAAGGGACCGAGCCCCCATTTTTTTCTCCGGAATGGTTTTCTACGGGAGCATCACAGGTTAAAAAAATAGGGAAGGTTAAATTATTGGCTTTTTGACGAAGTTAAGCAGGGCTTCTTTCAAAACAACCAACAAAAAATGGAGACCCCCATATCTTACGAACATTTTAGTTCTAATTAATTCTGAAAAAACTTGTGCCACCCGATGCTAAAAAAATTTTTTCTTGAAAAAATTTTTAAACCTGGTACCTGACACCTGGTGTCAGTTGCCAGAATTTAAAGTGGCCTTATTTTTTTTTTGGGGGGGGGGGGGGGGGGGGTTACATTTACACCCTGCGGGGAAAAACAATGTGTTGTTTTTTTTAGCCTTAAACCCCCAAAAATCATTTTGTAAAATTTGAAAAAAAACAAAGGTAGTCCCCCAGTGTTTAATATTAGTCTTTAATATATTTAATTGGTGAGCATCTAGATTTTTATTTGTAGTTTCAGCTATTTTTTGGTCTTCCAGAACTATTATCTGCAAAAAACCAACATCAGTAACCCATTGGGGAAGGAGTAGTGACTATTTTAAAACCCTGTTTTTGGGGAAAGGAGTAAGAAAATTTTCAAAAAAAAAAGGTTTTCAGTTTATCAAGTTTTTGAGGAAGTAGAGGTTTATTATGATTAAATACATTTACGCTTTTAATTAAAAATCACCTATTTAAAAAGACTTTATTTTTAAAATTGTGAGCAAAACCCGTTTCAAAAATTTTACTCCTTAAAGTTTTGTTTTGGGGGCCATTTTAAGAAAATTCATTTTGTTGATTTATAAAAAACCGATTTTTACCTAATAATGCCATGCTCCTATTGCACACAGTAAGGTTTTCTTTAAAAAAAAAAAAAATAAAAATAATTTTGGTTTGAGAAACCCTTTTTGGGTTGCAATCTTTCCGGGACTTTTGCTAAAAGGATTTTTTGAGCAAAACAAAGTTTTTGCCTTTTTCATTTCGCAAACTTTACGGGAAACCACGGGTTAATTTTGGCCCCCTTGAAAAATTTAACCCTTGACGCCGCTACATTTGTAGCATGAACGCAAATAATTTAAGAATTTTTTTTAAAATCTGTTTTTAAAGTCCATTTTGATGTTTTCAAGAACAAAAAAATATGGTGAAAAAATTTTAAAGGTAAGATGTTTTCGAAATTAAAGGGGGAAAACAATGTCAATGTAAAATCAATACTGTGTAATAAAGTTCCCAAACTTCCGGGTTAAAAAAAAATTTTTTTATGCATAAAAAAATAATTTTTTCATTTATTTTTTAGGTTGGGATTTACAAATTTTCATTTGTTTTTTTTTAACTCACCTAGTCGCGGCCAATGTGTTTTTTTAAACGCTTTTGTTGGGTTAAAATTTTTTTTTTTGATAACTCCTTCCCTTTAATGCTGTGGATTTTGCCAAACTTAAGGCTTGATCCTGGGGGGACCAAAGTTTTAAATGGTTTAACCATTGAATTAAGTTACAGGACAAAAAAAAAGATTTTTGAAATTTTAAACTTAAAAATCTTCTCCAACCCCAAGGATACAGTACTTGTAGAAAGATGACTTTTCGTGAAAAAAAATTTTTTTATTTGATTTTTAAAAAAAATTTTGAGTTTTGACAGTCAAACTGTTAGGCCCCTTTTTAAAAGCTTTCGTCCCCCAAATTTGTATTTACGTGGGATAAGGTTTTTGGTTAAATTTGGTGGGGGGAGGCAAAATTTTTTTAAAAAATTTTCCCCAATGAAAAATGTTCCAACAAGGGAACCTTAAAAGGTTTGTTTAAGTTAAAAGAATTTCTTGCTCGGATAAGTTATAAGAAATGATTCATTTTAAAGTCCGTGGGTAAAAATGTCTATTGTTTTTTTCAAGGTCAAAGGCGAATTGGAAAAAAATTGTTGGGGAATGTTATTTACTAAATTATTGCCTTTTTGATTTGCAAAAAGAGAATTTTGTACTGTGAAATTTTTTCAGATTAACTTTATAAAGTTCTTTTTCCCTTTAGCTGGAAGGGGATGAATACCTGCAGATTATTGCAGTTTGTGCAAGCCAAAAAAGGAGCCCCTCCTGGATTCAGGATTTTCCTCAAAAAAAATTCAGAATCTGTAATGGTATTGCCCACAGTGTCGTGTTCAATTCCTTTTTAAATTGCCCCGACCAAACCAACCCAAACCTTGAAGGTGTGATCTATTCAAGGTGTATTTATTCGCCTTTTCAAAAACTTTTATGGATTTCAGTAAACAAAAATTTTTTTTGGGCTTTTATTTGAATCATGTAAAATTGGGGTTTCATGAAAAGATTTCGTCGTCATTTTAAAGGTTAGTATTTGAAAAAATAACAACAGCTTTGGGAAAGCTTTTTTTGGGTCTTTTTTGTTTTTTTTTTTAATAGTCTGAATTTTACCTAAAAAGGGGTTTTTTTTTTTTTATGCCCCCACTTGAAAAAGGGGGGGGCCAAACGTTGTGAGTTTAAAATTTTATGGCAATTTTAAAAAAAAAATTTTTTTGTCATTTCAATTTTGGGTTTTTTTTTTAGTTAAATTTTTTACCCCAAAACAAACTGTTTTTTTTTAAGGTCATCAAAGGGATTTTTTTCAAAAACATGAACAAATTTTCTCCCCTCCCCTTTTCTCTCTCTCTTTTGTTTTATTTTTTAAAGGGTTCAATGAGCATTTCCCGGGTTTTTAAATTTTTTTACAGACCCCCCCCCGTTTTTTTTATTATTTTTAAAATTTTTTTTTCCCTGAAAATTTTTTAAAAAAAAGATTTTAAAAATTTTTTTCCCTGTTTTTAAAAAAAAGTAAAAATTTATCATTTTTCAAAAATCCCCCCTTCTTTCCCTTCTTTTCTTGTTAAAATTTTTTTAAAAGCGCGTCATTGAATACCCCCTTTGCATTTTGAATTGTTTTTAAACCCCGGGGGTTTAAAAAATTTTTTTAAAGAGCATAACAGTGGCCCAAAAAAATTATTTCAGAGTTTTTTCAAGCAAAACCCGATTGAATTTGTCATTTTTTTTTCCGATTTTTTTTATTGTTTTTATGCGTCAGGGCAGGAAAAAATCTTTATAAAGTGAAAAAAACAAAAAAACCCCTTTTTTTTTACTGGTTTTTATTAGTAATTCCCGAAAGATGAGTATAGATAGATAGATAGATAGATAGATAGATAGATAGATAGATAGATCATTGTGCACAGAATATGATACGCCAAGAAAACATTTGATAGTCCTGAATGGGATATTGACATGCCATAGCCCGTTGGTAATATGGCTAAGCAGTCCTTTTGATTAAATATGAATTTTAAAATTTCTTCTTGTTTAGATTTTAATCGTTCTAAACCATTTTTTCTTACGCATACTGAATGTCAGGTTCGATTTTCACGCATAACTGCATGTTGAGGAGTTCGCCTAATGCCGCTATGTAACAGAATATTTTATTGGCTGCTTTTGGGCTATAAATAGCATTATCGGAAGAACCGGATCAGTGAGCATGTGACCTTCTATTGGTGACGTTCAGATCTCAATACAGCGTACTTACGTAGAGTCTTTAAGTAGATTTGATAGGAATTTAGCATGTAAAGAGTATTTTAATTTAGATATATATTTTTGTTTTCAGACATAGACATTGACTGATTTTTTTTATGTAAAACGTTGTTTTAAAACATTAATTTATTTCGTTGTGAAATGCAATGATCAAAAATTAATTACTGGATACCATTAATGTATGCATCTGATTAACTGAAAACCATAGCAAACAAAAGTTACTGGCATTTGAGGGTGTTAAAAATGTATTTAATGCTTACAAACGTCATGGAACGATTTAAATAAATACAGACATTAGTTTATCTATTTGAACTACTAACTCTGCTCGCCCAAAATCAGAAACACAAGTATAGTAGAAGCGTACAGTTCAATATTCCATTTGCAGATCACATTGAAAACAAGCGAATGTGCGAAACAACGTAGATACTGGTATTAAACGACATGCAAGTCAAATTCATAATAGTGCCAATTCGTATTCTTATACGGTATACTATATTGTTACTGCTGCTGCTTTGACATATGTGTTAAATGGACCAGAAAAAAATCGTTCATACTATTTAACGTAATGGTGTTGAAATATATTCTTTCACAAACTGATTAAAGAACACGTTTCAACCTATCAGTGGTACCAAGTTTTAAACATGGCGTCATAATATAGAAATAATATAAAAATAACACACATTTAAACTTTTTTTTTAATCTGAAGTAGTTTATAACGAGAAAATACTCAATAACTGGTTTAGATAGACAGTTCTAAGTTTTAGAGCAATTAATATCATTGGGTGAAGATAACAAATGATTGTCAGTTATGAAACAGTGATACAAATAACAATGACTATCAAAAATAGGAAAAAACGTGTACCAATAAAAAAATGACACTCACATAGATATGGGATCAATTGATAAACGACAGAAATGACGTCACATGCAGCATTTTGAACTTTCTGAAAGACCCTCAATGCGTGGGTGATATCGTATACGTATATATATCAATGTAGTGATGTTTATAACATGCTGCATTGCAGAAACAACGGGCTGTAGTACCATATCCGACATTCCTAAGTCATGGCTTTCAGCGGCAGCATTTCACTGGTTGATTACATCGTTTTCATCTTAGGTGTCGGTATGTCTCTACTGACGGGAACATTATGGGCTTACAAGGACCGACATCGGAAATCATTGCTCCACTTCCACAGGGCTGGTGGAAAACTGAAGGCACTTCCGGTAGCTTTATCGTTGTTAGTGACCTACGAGTCTTCAATTTTCTTTCTTGGTTATCCAGCGGAAGTCTATACAAACGGTTTGATATACTGGCTTCAAAATGTTGGAATGTTGTTTGGATACAGTTCACTGTTATGGATTAGCGTACCACTTTTTTATCCGCTTAAAATAACAAGTGTGTTTGAATATCTGCAAATGCGTTATGAATCCTTAGTAATTCGTCGCATAGCCACGTGCCTTACTACGACCGTGTTGTGCTTCTATGCTGGTTTTGTCCTATTTGGTGCTTCAACGGCACTCGTATCTGTGACTGGGATTCCAAGCTGGTGTTCAATTTTGGCCCTAGCATTTATTGCGATAATTTATACAGCACTAGGTGGCATCGCGGCAGTCGTGGTTACAGACGTAATCCAAGGATGTGTTATGATTGTTGCCATCGCCGCAGTGTTGATATACGGAACAGTGAAAAGTGGAGGAGTGCGTACAGTCATTGCTGTGAACGAAGCAAGTGGAAGACTGAAGCTTTTCGACTTTGACCCGAACCCACATGTACGTCATACGTTTTGGACACTTGTTGTAGGTAATTTCTTTATGACCGCAGGGTCATCATGCAGTCAAATGGTCATTCAGCGACTTAATTCTACTGAATCAATGCAGGAGGCAAGGCGGGTTGCATACATAGCAATACCCGCATTTTTCCTCCTGCAAACGCTTGGCATGTTAGAAGGTAATGTGGCTTTTGCATACTTCAGTGTTAAAGGATGCGATCCACTTGCATCAGGACTATTGTCAAACCCAACCCAGATCATGTCTTACTTTGTGTCTGATCTCTTCAAAGATATACCCGGGGTGACTGGGTTATTCCTTGCAGCTCTTTGCAGCGCTTCACTTAGCACGATATCCTCTGCACTAAGTGGTATATCAGCAATGATATCGATCGATATCATTAAACCTACGGCAAAACATCTATCTGATGAAAACCTTACTACAGTATCCAAAATTATCGTATGTTTCTTTGGCGCTTTGTCGATAAGTTTCGCCATCCTAATTAGTAGAACAACGGTACCTATTTCAGAAATCGTCAGTTGTGTACTAGGAGGGATAGATGGACCATGCGTTGCAATATTTTTCATATCAATGTTTTGTAGCTTCACGACTAAACGTGGCATTGTAGTCGGGGCAATAGCAGGATTGACATTTGGTATTTGGCTATCAGCAGGTTACAATTTCTCACCTGGTCGGAAGCGTACTCCATGGTTACCACTTGGACCAACTGACACATGCCATGTGTCTATCAACTCATCTTGGACCACAAATGCATCACTTGAAGTTGTTTCCACTCAACCAACAGAATATAATAACACCATTTCATTATCAGGATTACCCGATGAATCTAGAGATGACGACAAGATTACTGGGCTTGACAACTTTTATTCTTTATCTTACATGTACCTATTTGCATTGTCTTTTCTTATCACTATGGTGACAACACTCATTGCAAGCAGACTTACAAGAGACAAAAACAGAATGGAAGTCCCTGAAGAGCTCATATTATCACCATGTAAATATATTCGCAAAAGCTTGGCTCGGTTCCATTGTATCTTTCGTTCTTGTAGACCTTGTCTGTCAGACAAGAAACATCATAACGTTGCGGTTGCAGAACAAGAGGCGAGAGATAACGAAGATAAGTTAGATGGCACCAGTATTGAGCAGCTTGATTCTGAACGTGAAAACACAGTTCTCACAAGAAAAACACTGTTAGACAATGCCTGATCAAAATGTATTTTATAGCAACATTTTATATTATACTCATCTTATTTTCATTTAGGGCCTTTTTTTGGGTATCTAACTAGCATTTACTGTATATTTTTACAAATACGTTTACGACAATGCAAAATGTTCCATTTGATGATCTGCACGACGTTTATCCAGCTTAAGATAAATAATACTACAGGGAAGTCTGTACAACTCAATGACATACACAAGTAAGTGCTTAAAAAAATTCAAAATACAAATAGGCCTATAATCATGGAGTTTTCATGTGGGTTAGCAATATTTACAATCATTTCCACAAATGACATTCTTCACTTTATGATCAAACCAATTCAAAAGATTAACTATACCTGTATTATGATTGGCTGGTGTACGCTTGTATATATTTAATAAACTAATTCTATTTAATTATGTGTATATATGAAAGGTCTTATTAGTATCTGACTGTTACCAATTAATCCGGCTGCCCATTTGTCTGATTCTTTTTCTGACTGTATCAATTTTTATTTATATGCATTGTTTTTGCCTAACTATCTTTAAATTGCACATATTGCTTTAATATCGTTTAAAACAACACTTGTGTGTGTATGAATTAAAGGCCCATTATATTTCGTAATGATGAAATTTAAATGAAAATGGAAAGTTAAAATAAAATTGACCTATTGTAGACTAACTAACGCAAATGATACATAATGTGCAAGTATCAGCTGTAAAATAACAGTTAAACGTATTAAAAATGTTGGTCAATTACACCATTTAATTTTATGGATGATGATGCATTGGCGAGTATTCCTTTAGACGGTCCGTAATCGGAAATAACTTGAATTTGAAAATCCGTCGAAGATTGACAAATTGTTTATCCGCCACGTCATCAATTCATGCGCTCGCGATTTCCTCACGTAGATGTACGGAAAGTCCATGGAAAACGTCAGAAAATTGACGAAAAAAGCGGAATATGCAAATATTTTTTGCAAACAATTGAATAATCTATATTTATGCATTTTCGTAATGTTGTCTTCAACGGGGGATGTACAGATTGCATATGGCAACAAATCTGTAGCAAACATTTTGCTTTACTGTCCGAAAAATAAACACTGCATTTTGCTTTACTGTCCGAAAAATAAACACTGCATTTGGAAGAATAATGGGCATTTGATTAGATGATGTGTGTTACAGTGCATTAAGCCTGTCAGACGGGTATCAATATATTTGTGGAAAGTATTTATGAAACGCAAACATGCTAAGCATTTAAAAGAGATCTGAGAAATATTGTAAGCTAGAACATGGTAAATTGTAAAGTATTCCCACATCCTTTGTGTATGTGCATGTTTTTGTATGTGTAAGAAAGATGAGATCTTTAAAGTTTTGCACATGAAAGAGAACAAAATACATTTTTTTCATTTAGTTGCATTATATATTTTTATATTACTCTCACTAAATCTTTTTATCATCAATATTATGCCTGTTTGAATATCTATCATGTTTTCTTGTATGCAAAATATGTACATTGTATGATTTGCTTCATTATAGAACATAAAATCTTGTGCTTCAACATTTTTCTGCCGGCTTCTCTTTTGCTTTGTCTTCAGCAATAAACATATATGCAAGTACGTATAATCAGTGTTTGACTGAATTTCATATTCCTCTTTTGTATATTGTTTGAACCGATCAGATACATCGTCCTGAAGCCCAAAATGTTTATCCAATATTACGTTTCAAAATAATTTGCAAGATGATTTGCATGAATTGTTATGCCCCCATCATGAGTAAAAGATAACAACTGCATGCCTACTTGCCTCTACATTCAGCAGTTATCGTTACTGACTCCGTGAAGTAACTTGCTTGCTATATTTATCTAACATCACTGTCCGTTGTCACTTTCCAATAAATTTGTTGTTTAAGCAAAAAATGACATACGTTACTGATAAACGTGATTAAAGTAGGATTACTGTGACAAAACTTCCCTGACCGGATACATTTTCATTGCAAATTTAACCACGGTCATTTTCTTCCTCTCACTATGTTGAAGTAGGCTTGATAATGTTAATGTACATTTACATGTTTTAATGTATTTATTTAACATATCTCGAAACTGTCTTAGCTATTCATAAGATGACTTTAAAGTTAATATTACAATTGGATATATTTTGTATATATTTTATACAACTGGCACAGCCTTATTCAGTGAAACGAATATCGATGATGCTTAAATCAACGAGAACAGAGACTGCACTGATGTTACTGACTATAACTCTAGAATTAAATGAGATAATCCATGATTCAATCTCATACTTTTTTACATTTCTTCCGTTGTTGATGACCAATTGCAAGAGGGACCATGCTTTAAATCGTATTTAATTTTGTTAAGCCCCTTGTTAAGAGAGGTCTAAAACTGATTGGCCTGGTGTCAGAATAATGTTACTGGAAAAAGTATCATACCAATTGCTTTCAGCGTGAATCAGCGGTGAGGCATTCCTAAATCATTGATATAATGTCGTTGTGACATCGAAACTGCTTTATCACTAAAAAAAACTTGTTATTTTTTGCTCTACGTTTTTGCTTGCGAGTGCAACAAAGTAACATATGCCGAATACGCTGGAATTCGTGGTACTATACACCGGTGCCATGGACCAGTGGACTTCTTCATTATCTGTAAGTCTGAAGGTATTAAATTTCTACGGTCACGTCCAATAGCAATCAAATATGTTAGGGTAGACTCCTGGTAAATTTTGAATTTGTGGTCACCGAAAACATGCGGGAGCCGACCGGCAAACGCAAGACCAACATCCGACAACAAATGTCGTAAAAATGGTACTGGTACAGCTCCCTTACTTTGCGCTTTGTCTCAGGACTGAAAAACTGCCAGTCTGCAATACGTGCACCAATACAGAAACAGTAGACAGCAGCAAGTTAACCTTTATTTGTAATTATTCAGAGAAGCGACTGATGTGTGTTTGTTTGCTTGGGTTCTATGTCCTATCAACAGTATTTCAGTCATCTGAGGCCTTTACTGCAATAAAGCCGTAAATGAGAAAGTTTGTTTGTTTCTTGGATTGAATGTTCCATCAACAGTATTTCAGTCATTTAAAAGCTATTTCTACATGAAACAGATATAATGCTGCAACACTGCAGTATGACGCCGTTGACATGTGGCATGATATCACACCCAATCACATTATCCTGACAACGGGTCAACCAGTCCTGCAACTACCCCTATATGCTGAGCGACAAGCAAAGGAGCTACCAGTACGATGTTTTATGACTCTGGTATTTCGCGGCCGGGAATCGACCAACGACCTCCCGCTCCCGAGGCAGACGCTCTTACCACCCGGCCGCCAGGGACGGTGAATAAGAGAGTGAAATCTATACTGATATACTACACCCAAACTGTTTTGCGTTTTCTTTTTGTCCTCTGATTGTAACCGTTATTAACTCTAGAGTTCATAGTTCATTCACCTTTGTATCGCTCGATAAAATTTAATATTGTATCAGTGGCCTCTATTATCATACATTTTCAAAGATTAATTAACAAATATTTCTTCAGATATCGACGGCCTAAAAGAGATTTATCATACGAACAAAACATTTATTATTTTTGAAATGTCCAATTCATTCAATAATTGATCAAAGGTAAAGTCAACTGTCAAATTTGACGAGCAAAAACATAAACTTTAATAAAAGCTTTATATGTCACTTAAAACTTGACTGTGACCCCCCAACTTTAGCCAAATTCAAAACTGTTGACGCACGACAACTGACGACGGTCACATGGCGATGTTAGATCACACTTGCATTTTTTTTAATTTTTTTTTTGTGCATGTCTCTTTATCATAGCAATAATGCACTCTAATAACTTTTCCTGATAATGTTCAAGGTCACTGCAGCAACTGTAATATTTTTATTATATAATTATTCAGTAGTTATTTTGCTATAATCAACAACATTTCACATATCTTTTCTGTGTCCTATTTACAAATTCATGTATACACTGAACATGTGTAATTATCAAGCAGACGAAGTTCAAATTAAATGGTTATCAACATCAGTTTAAAAGATTAGGAAGAAATAAATGCATGTTACTTATTTCATAAACATTACAGCGACAGAATTTACTAGAATTACCTTTAATGTTGAAAGGAAATTGCAGTGTACATGTACTGTGAAATCATTAATTTTCGTGGGACACTAATTTTTGTTGATTCCGGAGAGGGTTTTTATCCACAAATATTGATCACCATGAAAATTTTGTCCTATATAAACCTCACGTTGTCTAGAACATAGATCCGCGAATAAATGTACCCACGAAATTCCCTTAGGTACATAATTAACGAAGTTTAATGTCAACGAAAATTAATGCTTTTACAGTAACTGAACCACAATCACTTTCTTAATCGAAATTAAGCTGTGAACGTCTTCTGCAATCTCATTTTGCTCACTTTTACTTCAGTAACGTTTTCGTTTGTTTGGCAATTTAATTTAAGTGTTGTAATTTGGTTGTCTTCAATTTGATAAAGCGGCAGATACATAGTAAAACAATAGAAACACGGCGTAATATGTGTTGTATGTAAATGTCGTTTGTCATTTGAATAAATGGGGATTACTGATTGCATTTTCAATTTACACAATGCAAGAACGGTTCAAGCTCTTTCTGATTGAAGGGTTCCTGTCTATCTGACTATCAGACGTTATAATTACCAGTCATTTTGATGAAATTCGATACTATTTTTTTCCCTTATTTCGCCAAGTGTGTTGTCCTTTTAATGAATATGCATTTCTTTACGTTTATGACATATGCACAATATTACTGCAATTTTGGTTCAAAATAGATTTGCTTAAAATTAAATTTGTATGCAGCTAGTTCCCTAGTGTGCCTCTTTATATTGCTGGTATTATATACACGTGAACTATTTTTCATGAACTTTTGTTAAAGCGCATTGAGGCTAAGGTTGCGTGGCATCACACTCCGCCATACCGCAATCAAGCAGTGTTTAGGTAAAATAATTTGCAAACCATAAATCGTTACTTTCTGGTAAAGGACTTACATTTTAAGGAAAAAGGTATGGTGGCATACGTTCATAAAAAAATAAGTATTACCTAGTGCTATTTATTGTATGTAGAACATTATAACATATCGCAGAAGTGATATCATTATGTTTAAGTAAAAACATCCACAAATAAACAAAACAAAAAAAAATCAAATTTACTTACATTTTCTTAGTTAGCCTACATCAAGGAGTAGGTCAGTCTTCCGTACATTTTGAAAAAAAAAACATAACAGTAGGAGTTCCACCGCATCACATTCCTGCACCTTATCGACGTCAAAATAGTCCGTCAACGTCGACATTTTTTTTTTCAATCGGTGGCCATTTTGTTTGATCATGAAAGATTTTTTCCTGACTTGACGTCATAATAGACGATAAACAATTGAGAAAATAAAATGACTACTTAAACCAGGGTGGTTTACACACTCTTGTCTATTTTTAGCCACTGTCATTGCGTCATTATGAAATTTACACGGTTACAAAATTCGAAGCGACAGAATGTGTATTCAATGAGGGGTGTTATAAAAGTTTACCAGAGAGAGATTTTGTATGTTTCATTTTGGTTGCGATCTGCATTCCACTAACATGGGGTAAAATTCCGAATTACTCCTTAAAAAGATCATGGAAATGATCTTTTTTATCTTTTCTACTCATAATTAACATTATTTTTGTACATCAAGATTATTGATAAAGATCAACCACAAAAAAATTTACTTTTTCTAAACCTTTTCAATTTTGTCCATTTACATAAAGGAAACCACGAACAAAACATTTTTTTTGCGAAAAAAAACATCTCTTAAATTATGTTAAATGCCGATTTTGTTAGCTGTTGGGCAGTATTTACATTTAAGGGTTACGTGACCCCTATGACGTCATCGATTGACCAAGTGTCATTTGCCTTCTTAATTTCATATAAATGTATGTTATCATTAATCATATTTAAAGCGTTTTAATCAAACATGTCATATTTTGTTTTTGGTCTAGTATAAAGTTAAAGGTTTTATCGAGTTGTTTCTTTGAAATTAATCCGCGAATTTGACGAAAATAAATGATGTATTTGTGATTACGCAAATCAGATAGACTGTGAATTAAAAAGTTAAATTAAAAAATAACCAGAAATTTTCAAGTGAAAAGCAGTTAAAATTTTCATAATTTGAAAATGTTTTCACCATTTTGACATGACGTATTCCTATACTTTGGTGTTAGTAGTGCAACCATGGTTATTTTATTTTATTTTCTCTCCTTCCCGAACATTTACGAACTGACGCTTGTTTGTAATGCACATTACGAAAAGGAAGCAATAAACCATAACTTTACCCGTTGAAATACAGGAAGAAATAAAAATATGGAATTAGTAGTACTATCTTTCTTTCACGCATTTATTCCTGTCTTCCTTTATATCATAATTCATTTAAAAAGCTTTTTATCGTCAGTCCATAACTATTCATTCGTCAATAAAGCAAGTTTTAAGTAAAATAATTTTCTCATGTCATTTTCAGATAATCAGAATCACATTCACTTTTTTTCTATGCCCCACAAAGACATAACTTATAAAATCGATTTCATTTAAATAATAATGAAACAACAGAACCTACCTATATCCATAGACATATTCCCAACCTGCATATGTCTGCGCTATATCTTATACATTTGCGCTAATAATTTCCTTCACATTATCTTGAATAAATCTTGCCGATCTTAAACGCGTTAATTAAGACTTAATCTGTGTCATTATTGACTAATTGATAATGTTTCACCATCTAAGAACCTGACCGTCTGTAAGCGTCTGCTCACATCTCAACGTGATTGGCTTGACAATATGTCCCATCCAGGGCCATAAATCATCCCATCAATTAGTCATCACCAATTAGGCATCTCTCCGACACACACACCCGGATCAACTAACCCAGGTAACCCTTTTATTACAACCTGATTGACCCCCAAACAGGAAATTGCATAATCATACCAAACCAAAAAGTTAATTATTATCAGTAGATATGTTAGGGAATTTACTCATGTAGGAACATGGTCTTTGTGGAAACCCAACGCAGATACAGATAGCTACAGTAACTGTGAATTGTTCAATAAGATATATTGTGCTGGCAGAGTTTTGTCTATTGATGACGCCATAGCAAAGGGAGAGAAGTCAGTCAAACTTTTTTTCACCTGGGTCACTTTTGAAATTTCATACTACAAATAATTTTAACATATTTTTTGTGCAGAAGGTCTTACAATAATGTTTTCTAACAGATGATAATGAAAATGAAATCTTTGTGGTTTACCTTTAAAATATGCTGGGAATGATGTTAATGCATGCACTTTCTCTCACTCTCCCTCTTTCTTTATATTTCACTTAACGGATCTTTTTCTCATCTTTATTTATATTAACACGCAATAAATATCAGTGCAGTCTGTGAATAACACAGAAACATGCAAATACACATTTATCTAATGCTAAGAGAAAGAGAGAGTCTTATACAGTCATTGAAGGTTTTAAAAGCAGTGAGAATCAGCAAGAAAAAATGCAAATGCATATGAATTAAATATTAATATATAAAGAGAAATCAATTTTGAAATTTAAGTTGGTGTTTAAATGTAAATTTACCAAGACTTTGAGTGCCATTTTCTAAACTTATCTATGCAATAATCTTTTTTAACACACACACACACACACAACTCCATTTCTATGTTATTATGACATTAAACTTATTCATCATCATCATCAAAAAAAGTCCCCCCCCTTCTTGATTTAAATGAGTAGGGGCCTGTTTATGGTTCAGTTGCTCATCAGTAAACCTATTTTTTAATGATGCCCTTAATTATTATCATTTTCATCTACAGTATTGCTTTAAACCTATATACCTTACCAAGGTCAGCCACAAAGTACTAGTCCAGCTAATGAACTTGTAAGTTGTAAGAACTTGTTCCAAGTTGGAGAAGAACTAATATTAAAGTAAACCTATGAATTTGTTTATCTAGTTTTCTGTATATTGTGTAGATTTCATATACAGCAAAAATAATCATTATTTTTAAGCTTAGACGAGTGATTGCCAGCTAACTGTTAAGAACATTTAATTGTTTGAACTGGATTTTTCTTTTTGGAGTATTTAATTGTTTGAATTTAATATTCTTCTTGAAAATTTTAATGTATTGATCTTGAAGTATATAAGAGTATATAAGGCTTCTCTCTCTATCTCTCCCCTCTCTCTCACACACACTCACATATTGAATAATGATACAATATGTTTTTAGTTGTTTATTGATATTTTAAGATTACATTTATAGTATCACAAGTAATTTCAACATTCAGCAACGTCTGTCTTTGAAATGAGAGCAAACACCTTTGTCTGCTTTCTGCAATCTGAAAAGAAGTAATAATAGTCAATAGTATGAATAATTTATGACATGCTCACATCTTCGGTGCAAATATTTAACAGAAATATAAACTCAAACCCAAACAGCTTAATTCAAACACTACATGAGATAAAATATCATCAAAATATTGTAATATTCTCATTTATTCTTTTTCAATCATTATCGTCCGCTGACAGTTTTTCTATCCTTTTTGATTTTCACCACAGCCGTCACTGAAGGTAATATTACTTGTTTCACATGTACTGTGTCTTGATCTGAATTACTATTTCTGTCAAGCACAGGCTACAATTTCACATAATAAGTAAAGCACAGTACATTTAATTTAATTTGTTGTCTTTTCTCATTCAAAGACAATGAAAGCTTAAAACTGTTGATAATAAATAAATGTATGCTTTGTAGATATTTTCAGTTTATATGAAAATCATTTTTTTCTACTTTGCATAAGCATTCTTGTCATGAAACATTTTTTTCAGGATCAGCTCATTTTGGTTTATTTTGTTTATTATTAAGTTTAGTATATAATATACAATACATATGCATGCCTGATATAAAGAATTTTTTAATTTCATTTTTTTAGACTTGTGCAGAATAGGTTCCATGGAAAAAGATGCTTTTTGTTCATCTTTAACTTACTTTCATATAACACTGCTATGTGACTAATTACACCATAGTTTTGTTTCACAAATCTTGATTTGGACCTGAAGCAAATAATGTATTTTTAAAAAACAACAAAAAAAACTGTTCGTTTATGCAACTTCCACTAGGTATAAGTTCTAGATTAGGAACAAGAACCATGCATAGAATGAATTGTCAAATTTGTTTATTCTTCATGATGAAAAGTCATGGTTAAGATTATATCACAAAAATGCAACTGATAAAAAAAAGATTGAAAAATAAATGTGTCCAGACAAACTTGGGAGGGGACCAGGGCTTTTGTTTTCACGAAAATTAAACAATTTGACTTAATTTGGAACTCAGAATTTTAATAGATTTTGCAAAATATTTTTGGTACATTTCTATGATCAAATATGATCAAATATGATTCGTTAATAAGGTAAATTTCATTGGAAAATTTGTTTTTTTACTGCATAGATATATAGTTTTTTTGTAAAATCATGAAATGAGATTGAAAACATGTAAGGATGTTATGTTAGATATTGACTACAGTATTGTTCTGTGGAATTTATTCATATTAACTGTTAATAACGCTTCTGAAACAACCCTCTATCAATACACGGGCTCAGTGAGTAAAAGTAAGAAATTCAGGTTGAAAACAAATTTTATACAAGAAGCACATGAACGGACTTGATTGTGAAAATTCAAAATTATTCCAGCTATTATACCTAAAAAGAGTTTAAAACATCTCATAATCCTCCAACTTACAAATCTTAACACAGTCGTCTGCATGCGTATGATAATCATAGCGATTTGATCGTTTGGAAGGCGTCTCGGTAAAAAGTTCATTTTTTTCCTTAGATGAAAAAACATATTTTAAAAACGGGTGTCTATCAAATAAACCATTACAACCTTCTAGTTTTGACAATTTACAAGAATATCATGTGCGATGAAAATGGCGCGCACAGATCCAAGACAGTTGAAAGACAGTCTAAAAACTAAAATAATATACATTTAACTCACAATATAATACAATTTATTGTAACGAACTAGTTCATGGAAACGTACTTTACCTTTATTTTCAAATCCTTTGATGATTTCGTTGATAATGTAGCAGAATGATTTAGCCATAAATGAACGCTGGCTTTCATCTCAGCCTGGAAAACCTTGACTGTAGCACCGCTTCCGAGTTGTTATACGTAAAAGTAAAGCGTACCGTAATTACCGAAAAGGGGCTATATTTTGGGAAATTTATTTAGAAACAAGCCAAAACACATACTGGTTTAATTTCTGCACATATTGTTTTTATTTTACGTAATGAACAACAAATAACAGGTATTTTATTTTAGGTTATGAAATGAAAAAAATAGGATTCAACTTCCGGTTTGACCTACAAAATACTGTGAGTTAATTAAAATGCGATTTTCTAAAAATCTATAATACCAATTTTTACTTTTACTCTAATGTTTAGTAGATACGAAAGTATCCTACTAATAAACAAAATATAAAGGAAATTTGGATTAGAGATGTTTAGCTTTTTGAAGGAGAAAAGTGCGTATTTCACTCCAAAAAGATGATTTTCTGCAATAAAAGTACTATTTCTTCGACAAATGGATGTCAGTCAAAATAAATGTTTGATGAAATTCAAAAAAAATATATATACCTTATAAATTTCAATATATTTCAGTACAAAAACATAATGAAAAGGGTTGAAATGCCATTTTATT
Source organism: Solen grandis (assembly GCA_021229015.1). Classification (NCBI taxonomy): domain Eukaryota; kingdom Metazoa; phylum Mollusca; class Bivalvia; order Adapedonta; family Solenidae; genus Solen; species Solen grandis. The sequence continues at coordinate 2,909,246 of CM037785.1, forward strand.
GAGGTTATTAAAGGTAGGCACTAAACCGGATGTAGAATTAGAAGCGGCCTATTTCCTGAATATCGGAGGTAGATTCGAGCAAAAGTGATGAGGTATGTGCATGTGAGGTGGTTTCGTGGAACTCCTACTGTAATATATTAAGAAACTAATTAAGTAATTAAATTAAGCTTTCCATTTCCCGAATCCTTTTATTTTCCTCATATAAGAACCACTGTGTAGTTGACGTAATACAGTTGAACCTGTATTAGCGGACACCTATATTAAGCGGTCAACCTGTATTTATCGGTCAATTTCAATATTACCAAACTGTAGCATTTTGTCATATATTCAAACTTCATTTATCAGTCACCTCTGTTAAGCGGCAATTTTCTTTTGTTCCCTTGACTGACATCTTAACACAGGTTTGACTATATAAATGTACCTATAGTGAGTATTACGCTGAAATTGTGTAGTGACAAAGAGCTACATGTCTCACTTGAAAAATTAATAAAGAACACAAGTCTCCATAGATTTAGACGCCATAGTTGAAGGGAAATTACTCATGTACAATATAAAGTGTGCTCCAGGAGGGGAAGTAACACATACATACAACAAAACATATCATATGTTCTAACATACACTTAAATACACTTGATTTATTTAATGTTTTATGTGC
>CM037785.1:2910000-2921050 GCA_021229015.1 Solen grandis
ATGCCAACTTGAACGCGAGCCGCACTGTAGTCGTCGAAAATGTACCTCAAAGGGTTGCTTACCGATTATCATAGTCAGTAAATCTCACATTTAAACAGCGGCGCAAAGTACGAAGGTTGGAAATAACGGCGAACAACTGATGAACTTTTTGAGGTAAATTAAAATATTTTGGTATGGATATTGCATTCATTATCTCAAGGAACTTGTGCAAAAATGCCGTCATCGAATAAATCTAGTTTTAAGACTAATTAGTTTGTAAATCTGCCTATGTCATCTGAGGAATTCCGGATCACTAAACGAGGGTCGTTTCGAAAATTTTAATATTTTTTCATGTATTGTGTTGAATAATGAAAAGAAAAAGGTCATACATTATTATTAATTAGCAATAACATGCTCAAATAGAATAAACTGATATGTTTAACAGAAAAGCTCAATATATCCCAATATGAAATTACTGAGAAATACACAATAACAGAAAATCAATCACTACTGTTTTTTATTTATAATTGTATGTTCAACAAAGCTTTGTTTCCATTTTAGGATGTAATTTAAGGCTGAAGAAAACTACATTATATCTCTGAAGTCCTGCACAGAAGACTGCCAGAACCCAGAACATTAGCTTTAGACCAAATATAAATGTTTGCCGCCTTGATTGGCTGCCTCATTATTCAGCATGTGACTCATCACTGCAAGATAATTATGACCCGTGATGAAAAAAGACAGCTTTAGTTAACTGATATTGCCAGTTTGCCTATTGAATATATTTTGTGAGAAAAAAAAATGATACAATCTATGATTGGTATAAAGAAAAGTTTAATTTTATAATGTCTAGCATGGGACATTTATTAATCAACAAATTTAATTGATGCTGAAAGAGATGGTTGGGCAATTGTTAAGTTTTCTTACTACATTTAAAACCATGTCAAGAAATTCTTTTTTTTTAATTTCAATTGCAGTCTCTTTTTTTATCATTTTTGCTTTGCTTTTTATGTACAATATCTTATTTTTATGGATTTATAAAATTATAATTGTATGTTATATCTTGGAAAAGGAAATTGTCATGATAATTCATGCTTGATAATTGACTATTTGACTATTTGAGTTTTCCGTCGCTTTGACAGTATTTCAGTCATATAGCGACGTCCAGCTAATTACAGGTGGAGGAAGACCCCGAATGCACGGAGGCATCTGGGTACAACCACCGACCTACTGTAAGCCAGCTGGAAGGCTTCCTCACATGAAAATCCGAATGACCCTACCGGGATTCGAACCCACGCAGTGAGGGGCTGAGTGAGTGTTAAAGTCAGCGACTTTACCCTCTCGGCCACATAGGCCCCTTGATAATTGAAGATACCCTGATAATATATATTTATTGTAAGGTATGGGGGAATGCAACAACCACCTCATACCACTAGATAAATAAAAGTATTATGTCAAATAAAAGGAATGAGAGTTTCCACATTGTTATAGGTTGATAATGCAATTTGCCTGTGTAATTATTAAGGTAATCAAGACACCACAAACAGAGGTAAGTTTATCAAATTAGTTTCAGTCAGAAATGATCTTCAAGGATATAGTACACAAATAGTACTATTCGTTACCCCTGAAGTACAAAAGATGTCATCTGCATCATGTGATTAAATTGTGCTAAGGTTATACACATACAAAATTCCAGTCACATATATTTAACAATTGGGATGTTGTTTGATAAATGCATATCAATAAAAGATAATTTCTTTCAAAAATGCCATCTTATTTATATAAATACCCTATATATGGAATTGAATCTAATATTGGATTGGTCTTCTTGAGGACAGGGTCTCCTTGGTTATTTTGACTTGTAATATGGTGTTAGTGCTACTTGATGAATTGGTAAATAATTTTGAGAAGCAAAGTTGAAATCCTTGAAGAAATGTAACAGGTTGTCAAATGATACCCAGAGATCTACAAAAAGGAATAAGATCTAGATTAAAGACATTATCATTGGCAGAGAGGAGGCACAAGAGGAAGATGGAGTTAGCTAGCCCTATAGGCTTTGCAAACAGCTTCTAGATAAGGAGAAATGGGAAAGTAGCCAGGATGAGGTACTGTTACCATTCTGACAAAATCAGGGATGAATCACTGCCAATGTAACAATTCGTCCCAAAAAAGAAACAAACGAAGCTGTTTGGAAGGCACTTTCATGCTCAGCACCTGGCAAAAAAAAAAAAAAAAAAAAAAAAAAAAATGTGCTATTAAATCCTGCATAGATTATGGACTCTTCTACAAGTTGTGTGGAGGAAGAATCCCAGCATGATGGCAGCAGGCTGTGGGCTTCTTTGTACCAAAAAGTAAGAACTCAAAAACCATCAATCAGTTCAGAAAAATCGCCATGTTGAATGTTGAAGGAATGATCTATTCAATCTTGGCTAAGAAAATGAAAATCATATTCAACTGTTTCGAAACAAAGAAATGAAATAAAATGTCACAAAAACAATATTGAAACTTTCCATACAGGATATTGAAGAAGAACCACAAAAACAGGGTGACACACTGACTCCTGACATAATGGGCCAATGTCATGCAGTCATAATTTAACTTAGCTTATGACCATAAACATTGTTTTAAAGTTTAAAGAATATTGCTTAAGAAATGAAGATGCTAGAGTATAAACACGATTAAATCTGGCATTTTATTAATAAAGGGCCATTACTCCTGACCTAATAGACAAATATCTGCCACTATCAAACTTGACTGATAGATAATGGTCATTATCACTGTCATGAAGTTTGAAGATGATTGCTTAAGAAATAAAGATGCTAGAGTGTAAACAAAGTGAAAACTGGCATTTCTTATATTGAAAAGGGCATAACTCGTGAACTAATTGGCCGATATCAGCCATTATCAAACTTGTTAAAGAGATTATAGTCAGAAACATTGTAATAAAGTTAATTGTTTTAAACATTGTCATAAAGTTTAAAGATGATTGTTTAAGAAATGAAGGTGCTAGAGTAAACAAGAGGGCCATGATGGCCCTGGATCGCTCACCTGATATCATTAGGCTATGTAAAATCAAGTGACCCCTGGGGCAGAGCCAATTTTGACCCCAGGGTCATGATTTGAACAAACTGGGTAGAGGTCTATTAGCCCATGTTACATACCAAATATCTAAACTCCAGACCTTGTGGTTTTTGAGAAGAAATTTTTCTAGATTTTTTTCCAAAATAAGTCTATGTAAAATCAAGTGATCCCTGGGGAGGGGCCAATATTTTCACCAAATATCTAAATGCCAGGCCATGTGTTTTCTAGTTTCCTAAAAAGAAGAATTTTCAAGTTATTTCTATATTAGCCTATGTAAAATCATGTGACCCCTGGGTTGGGCCAGTTTTGACCCCAGGGTCATAATTTGAACAATCTTGGTAGAGAGTCATAAGATCATGCTACATACCAAATATCTAAACTCCAGGCCTTGTGGTTTCTGAGAAGAAGATTTTTTCAAGTATTTTCTATATTAGCCTATGTAAAATCAGTGACCCCTGGGGCGGGGCCAATTTTGACCCCAGGGCATAATCTACTAGACAATGCTGCACACCAAATATCTAAGCTCCAGGTCTTGTGGTTTCTGAGAAGAAGATTTTTCAAGTTTTTCCTATATTAGCCTATGTTAAATCACGTGACCCCTGGGGCGGGGCCAATTTTGACCCCAGGGTCATAATTTGAACAATCTTGGTAGAGAGTCATAAGATCATGCTACATACCAAAAATCAAAAGGCTAGGCCTTGTGGTTTCGGAGAAGAAGATTTTTTTGAACAATCTTGGTAGAGAGTCATAAGATCATGCTACATACCAAAAATCAAAAGGCTAGGCCTTGTGGTTTCGGAGAAGAAGATTTTTAAAATTTTCATTTTTAAAATCTATTTTTAGCTCCTGTGACCTAGATTTTTGACCAATCAAAATAATTTTAACAACTTCGGATAAGGGCCCCATAATGAACATTCCTGTGAAGTTTTATCAAAATTGACCAAGCGGTTAAGGAGGAGATGTCGTTTGAAGCAAAATGTTGACGGACGACGGACGGACGACGGACGGACGGACGACGGACGGACGGACGACGGACGAAGACCGGTCACAATAGCTCACCTTGAGCCTCTGGCTCAGGTGAGCTAAAAACAAAGTAAAATCTGGCAGTTTTATATTGAAAAGGGCCTAACTCGTGAACTAATTGGCCGATCTCAGCCATAATTGATCTCAATCGAGACATAATGGTCATAAACATTGTCTTAATATCTGAAGATAATTACTTAAGAAATGAAGGTGCTAGAGTGTAAACCCTTAATTGTTGACAACGCATGACACACAACAGACGACAGGTGACAAGACACACACAGGATCACAAAAGCTCACCCTGAGCTTTGCTAAAAATGCCATTTTCAGTTTCAGTTCAATTCCTGTTCCCTTTTATTCTTTTAAACTAAAGTACCAAGGTATGGATGACCACTGTGTTAGCTAAGGGTGTAATGGTATACCGTACGATGATATACCGCAATATTTTTTTTACGGTACGGTTCACGGTATGCTCCCAGGTCTACACGGTACTGTACGGTATTGTTAACTTAAAAGGTTTTTTATTTTTCTTCTTCGTTTATAACAGCGGCTTCCCCTCGGTAAAAAGGCGATATTTTTCACCTCTGAGAAATAAAAATTCTCCTAACAATACGATTTTCCCATACATTAACTTAAAAGACAACAAAAAGAATAAATAAAGAGTAAATGACGCATATCGCTCTACATTGCATATTGCTTAAATGAGAGCACTTGCTGTGGGCAGTTAAAAAAATCAATAAAAAGGCACAGTCATTCTTGGAATGTTATCCAATCAATACTCATTCTTGTGCTGCCAAATTATGCGATGATACGGAAAACTTGGATATTATCGTTCATAATGTTGGTTAACATCTTTCACGCTCTCTACCGGCTACTGTTTTACTGCTAAAATTGCATAATCATCACAAAGGTGGCCAAATGTTTGATAACCTCTGTTTCTTTAATCAATTTAATTGATTGATCAGTTTGAGTAAAAGAGCAAAATTTCAACAGGTACCAACATGAGAGATACTGATTTATATAAAATGGGATCAATTAAATACTTTGATGCAAATTATCGCTAATCGCTAATCTGAACATTTGAATCGAACATCTGAAATCAAAACTTCATCCGATTGGAACTGCAGGTGTTTTTTCCTTGGTATACATGTGGATGCTTCAATTTCAAGTATCATCTTTAGTGATTTCATTGAAAATATTTAAGTTATTGTCATGCTGACGTCTATTAATGGAATAAGCATTTGAATTAAGTCAAATAAGATTAATTAAGTTTCTGCAATATATACGGCACTATCATGTAGTTTTGATGTTACTTTTGATTATTTAATGCACTAAAATAATATTTTTATCAGTAGACAACAAATTAAGTCATATAAACAAGAGAGCCGTAAGGCCCTATATCGCTCACCTGAGGGGTCTTGATGTATAGGCATTGAAGACAATTATAGCTTGTATTGAGGCTGTTTCGGTTAAAATTAACTAGTGTACTGTTAACCACCATGAAATAAAGTATATAACATAATATCAAATATCTTAGCACAAGGCCTTATGATTTCAGAAGAGAAAACTTGGTGCGGGGGCATTTATCACCATAGGGCCAAGATTTTGACAATCTAGGTAATGAATTATTTGATGATGCTACATACCAAATATCTAAGCTCTAGGCCTCATGGATTCATAGGAGAAGATATTTGAAAGTTTTTCCTATATTACTCCAAGTAAAACAAGTGACTCCTGGTGCGAGGCATTTATCACCGTAGAGCTATGATTTGAACAATCTTGTTAATGGCTCATAAGATGATGCTCTTCTTTTGAAGAAGATTTTCCGATATAACTTTATGTAAAACAAGTGACCTTGGTGTGGGGTCATTTATCACCGTAGGGCTATGATTTGAACAATCTTGGTAATGGCCCATTAGATGATGCTACATACCAAATATCTAAGCTCTAGGTCCTGCAGTTTTGCAGAGGAAGATTATTAAAGATTTTCCTTATAAATCTATTTAAAACAAGTGACCTTGGTGTGGGGTCATTTATCACCGTAGGGCTATGATTTGAACAATCTTGGTAATGGCCCATTAGATGATGCTACATACCAAATATCTAAGCTCTAGGTCCTGCAGTTTTGCAGAGGAAGATTATTAAAGATTTTCCTATATAACTCTTTGTAAAACAAGTGACCCCTGGTGCGGGGTCATTTATCACCGTAGGGCTATGATTTAAACAATCTTGGTAATGACCCATAAGATAATGCTACATACCAAATATCAAAGCTCTAGGCCTAATGGTTTCATAGAAGAAGATTTTTAAAGATTTTCCTATATAACTCTATGTAAAACAAGTGACCCCTGGCGCGGGGTCATTTATCACCGTAGGGCCATGATTTGAACAATCTTGGTAATGGCCCATTAGATGATGCTACATATCAAATATCTAAGCTCTTGGCCTTATGGTTTCAGAGTAGAATTTTTTTTAAAGTTTTTCCTATATAACTCTATGTAAAACAAGTGACCCCTGGAGCGGGGTCATTTATCACCTCAGGGCCATGATTTGAACAATCTTTCATTAGACAATGCTACATACCAAATATCTAAGCTCTAGGCCTTTTGGATTTGGAGAAGAAGTTTTTTTAAGATTTCACTTTTAAAATCTATTTATAGCTCCTGTGACCTAATTATGCAATGGACTGGAACCATTTGAACAACTTTGGTAGAGAGTCTGCCAAGGAACTTTTCTGCAAAATAATTTTGAAATTGGCCAAGTGGTTTAGGAGAAGTCGTTTGAACGAAAAGTTGACGACGGACGCACGCACGCATGGACGCACGCACGGACGATGGACGACGGACAACGGGCGATCACAAAAGCTCACCTTGAGCACTTTGTGCTCAGGTGAGCTAAAAAGTGTTTTTATGTTAATGACTTTACTGATATTTTTTTAATAATTTAAAATTTAAAAAAAAATCTACAGAAAACACAACTTAATTTGCATCTATTATAATAACAAGAGGGCCAAGATGGCCCTAGATCGCTCACCTGAGAAAAGTATCATTCATTGCCTGTACAAAACAGATTGCTTTAGAATTAAGATGATGAGGTGAAACAATGTTCAGGAATTTTCTGACCCCATCCACAAAAGATATCATCATGACAAACATTCTGCCAAAGTTTGAGGATGATTGGATCAAAAATGTTGCCCTCAGAGTATAAACAAGATTTTTCTAAGATTTGACCTACTGACCTACATTTCTATCCAGCCCCACCCATTTTCAAACTGGTTCGAGATATCATCATGACAAACAATCTGACCAAGTTTGAGGAAGATTGCATCAAAACTGTGGCCTTTAGTGTGTAAACAAGATTTTTCTAAGATTTGACCTACTGACCTACTTTTCGATCCAACCTGACCCATTTTCGAAAGGGTTCAAGATATCATCAAGACAAACATTCTGACCAAGTTTGAGGAAGATTGGATCAAAATTGTGGCCTCTAGTGTGTAAACAAGATTTTTCTAAGATTTGACCTACTGACCTACTTTTTGATTCAACCTGACCCTTTTTCGAAAGGGTTCAAGATATCATCAAGACAAACATTCTGACCAAGTTTGAGGAAGATTGGATCAAAATTGTGGCCTCTAGTGTGTAAACATCAAAATTGTTGACGGACGACAAGATTTTTCTAAGATTTGACCTACTGACCAATTTTTAGATCCAACCTGACTCATTTTCAAAAGGGTTCAAGATATCATCAAGACAAACATTCTGACCAAGTTTGAGGAAGATTGCATCAAAATTGTGGCCTCTAGTGTGTAAACAAGATTTTTCTAAGATTTGACCTACTGACCTACTTTTTGATCCAACCTGACCCATTTTCGAAAGGGTTCAAGATATCATCAAGACAAACATTCTGACCAAGTTTGATGAAGATTGTCTCAAAATTGTGGCCTCTAGTGTGTAAACATCAAAATTGTTGACGGACGACAAGATTTTTCTAAGATTTGACCTACTGACCTACTTTTTGATCCAACCTGACCCATTTTCGAAAGGGTTCAAGATATCATCAAGACAAACATTCTGATCAAGTTTGAGGAAGATTGGATCAAAATTGTGGCCTCTAGTGTGTAAACATCAAATTGTTGACGGACGACGGCCGACGGACAATCAAGTCTCCCAAAAGCTCACCCTGAGCTATGCTCAGGTGAGCTAAAAACTAATACATTAATTAAATAAAGAATTTATCTTTGTTTCTTAATTATTTATTCTTTATTTAAAGAATGGAAATCAGGCTGACAAAAATTAAAAGCCCGTATCATGATAAGTATGGTATCATGACAACTGTATCACGATACGTATCATATCGTTGGGTAATCATATCGTTACACCCTTAGTATGGAAGCAAAACATGATGAGGAAAGAGGGCCATGATGGCCCTCAATTGCTCACCTGAGTATACAGTTACCCAAGGAACATCAGTCTGTATTAAAACATTTTGAAATCTGGCTAGTACAGTAAAACCTCACTCTGCGACCAACTCATTATCACGACCAACTCAATATTACGGGCACATTTTGTCGGACCCGAATTTTTCTATATATTTCAATGGTCGCTCACCTCATTAAAGCGGGCAACTCAAAATACGACATCTGATTTCCGGTACAGGTGAAGGTCGCACGTGCCGTAATTCGGATGTTTTGATAATACGGTAGATAAGATTCGATGGAGAGTGAAAACAATGGGTGAGATGGGTAATATTACGTAACAGAGAGCAATCTTGGGATCTACGGATGTATTTCCTGTCAAGCTAATGAGTATTTGTTATATGTCCAGATTAGCTGCCCCTGATTAGCAGTAACAATCACCGTGACGCGTTTAGATTGACTAAAGTTTTGACAGTGGTTGATTGGCACGAAGACTTCCCACAAAAACTTGACTAAAATAGAATTAGATATCCCGTCATATTAGTCAATCACTTTCATAACTACTTTCAAAAGACTTTAATTTAAAACTGAAATCAAACGTTAAGATCTTTAAATTCAAAAGAAATTGTCTTGAATCAAAACAGCGCGGGGAAAAGTCGGAGGCAACTGGATAATTAAACTAGATGTGGGTGTTCCTCGGAACACTTGTGTCGCCTGCATTTAAGCATGTTTGATGAAAGAATTGACTAGAAAATCGATCTTTTGACAAATTATTGATAAAGCATTAGAATACATATTACAAATTCAAACAGTGCAAATGTAAAATTTTCCCGAGCACTTTCGACTATACAGTCTTATAGAGGAGTGTCAGAAGACTATGAATTCAAAACATTAACTGTAAGAAAAATTATGACGTCATTAAGCACTTATGACGTTAATTATATATATGTTGCAAGTTTGTAGTCATCATTATCATTATTGAGTTATCATTCTTGTGTACTGCACTCAGACCAAGAGATCTATCTAAAAGTTTAAGGCAACACTTCAAATACTTTACAAGTTATGCACCACACAAGAATTAAATCCAAAAAAATAAACAAAGGGAAATAACTCCAAAAATACAACAGTTATCATTCTTGCACAATGCACTCCATGAGATCTTTCCACCTGTGAGGTTTCAAAGTAATACCTCAAATACTTTTCGTGTTATGCTCCAGACAAAAATGAAGTCTGAGTATCAACAAAGGGCAATAACTCAGAAAATATGAAAGTCATGGTTATCATTCTTATGCACTGCACTCTGCCTCAATGTGATCTATCCATGTTTTAAGTTTCAAGGTGATACCTCAAATACTTTTTGAGTTATGGTCCGGACAAAAATAAAATCTCAGAATCAACAAAGGGTAATAACTCAGAAAATACGAAAGTCAGAAGAAAATATATAAGTAACGGTTATTATTCTTCTGCACTGCACTCCAACTCCATGAGATCTCTCCAATTATGAAGTTTAGCAATACCTCACATACCTTTTATGTTACGCTTCAAACAAAAATAGTCAAAGTCTGAGGATCAACAAAGCACATACCTTTCACGTTACGCTCCGAACAAAAATAGGCTAAGTCTGAGAATCAACAAAAGGCAATAACTCAGTAAAAAAGAAAGTCAGTGTTCTCATTCATTAGCATTGCACTTCACATCAATGTGATTTATCTACCTAAAAAGTTTCAAGTCAGTACCTCAAATACTTTTCAAAATATGCCCCGGAAAAAATTAAGTCTGAAAATTTACAAAGGGCAATAACTCAGAAAATATTAAAGTCAGAGTTATCATTCTTGTGCACTGCACTCCACCTCAATGTGATCTATCCATGTTTTAAGTTTCAAGGTGATACCTCAAATACTTTTTGAGTTATGGTCCGGACAAAAATAAAATCTCAGAATCAACAAAGGGTAATAACTCAGAAAATACGAAAGTCAGAGTTATCATTCTTGTGCACTGCACTCCACCTCAATGTGATCTATCCATGTTTTAAGTTTCAAGGTGATACCTCAAATACTTTTCGAGTTATGCTCCGGACAAGAAAGTGTGACGCCGACGACGGACAAAGTGATCCCTATGTGTCTGCCATGCTATGCAGGCGACACAAAAAAAGCATATTACTACAACAATTGAATAAGCAATCACTTTGATAATTATAGGAAAATTAGAAAAATTTAAAATGGGTAGACTTTTAATCGGCATGATATGACCATAGATTTTATTTTTAAATGTGAAAAAAAGTTTTATAAAAATAATCTGGATTAGATTTCATAACAAAACTTTTTAAAAACATTAAATTGATTCAAGAGATATTATTTTCATCTCTCAAATTAAAACAAGTATTGAATTTGATCAACATTGAAATGAAATATTTTATGAAAAGACCAAACTCAATAATGAGACCAACTCAATAATAAGACCACTTTCAGATGGACCCAATAGTGGTCTCATTATCGAGGTTTTACTGTAGTTTTAAAGGAGATGATCCCAATAAAGTTTTATCAAATTCTGTCC
>CM037785.1:2921150-2971150 GCA_021229015.1 Solen grandis
AAGAAACTTTATCCCGGCCTTTAAAATTGAGGGTTTATTTATTGTTTATGACCAAATCAGCTGCTGACATATAGTTTCACAGACATATCCCAAAGTTCTTTTGAAAAAACAACAACAACACCCCCCCACCCCCCAAAAAAACAAACAACAACCAGATTAACCATTGATAACATGATACCCCATAATCTCATCATTAAATTTGAATTAAAAATTGGAAAAATCCAAGTTTTAATATATAAATGGATTTCAGAGTGGCATTCTTATCTTAAATAGTCATGAATAGAAAATGTATATGCCACTTACTTTCTGATTTGATACATTTCACCAAAATCTTTTTCTGAAATAGCTGTATGGTACCTGTTTAATTCTATAGTAACTGTATGGTAAATATTTATTTCTATAGTAACTGTATGGTAAATATTTATTTCTATAGTAACTGTATGGTAAATATTTATTTCTATAGTAACTATGGTAAATATTTATTTCTATAGTAACTGTATGGTAAATATTTATTTCTATAGTAACTGTATGGTAAATATTTATTTCTACAGTAACTGTATGGTAAATATTTATTTCTATAGTAACCATGGTAAATATTTATTTCTATAGTAACTGTATGGTAAATATTTATTTCTAAAGTAACTGTATGGTAAATATTTATTTCTATAGTAACTATGGTAAATATTTATTTCTATAGTAACTGTATGGTAAATATTTATTTCTACAGTAACTGTATGGTAAATATTTATTTCTATAGTAACTATGATAAATATTTATTTCTATAGTAACTGTATGGTTAATATTTATTTCTATAGTAACTATGGTAAATATTTATTTCTATAGTAACTGTATGGTAAATATTTATTTCTATAGTAACTGTATGGTAAATATTTATTTCTATAGTAACTGTATGGTAAATATTTATTTCTATAGTAACTGTATGGTAAATATTTATTTCTATAGTAACTGTATGGTTAATATTTATTTCTATAGTAACTATGATAAATATTTATTTCTATAGTAACTGTATGGTTAATATTTATTTCTATAGTAACTGTATGGTTAATATATATTTCTATAGTAACTGTATGGTAAATATTTATTTCTATAGTAACTATGGTAAATATTTATTTCTATAGTAACTGTATGGTTAATATTTATTTCTATAGTAACTATGGTAAATATTTAAATATTTATTTCTATAGTTACTGTATGGTAAATATTTAAACAAATTTTGCAAAGATCTGCTGGAAAATATACCAAGATATTTGTAAAGAAGCTGAATTAAATTCCAGTAACATACTAATCAAAGACAGGAAATACTTATCATGATGGTTATTTTGACAATTGTATTTGCTGAATCTTTTACATTGGACATTCAAACTTGAACTACAACAGCAACTAGGACCAAGCTGCAGTCTTGGTAAGGCTAATTTTAAAATAACTTTTCTTTAAGTTGGTAGTTTGACCTACTGTAAGGCTATATGACACTGATACATGACACATTTGTAACACAGCTCATAGCATGACACACTCACATGTCACATATACATGACACATTCACATGTCACATATACATGACACTCACATGTCAATACTGAACATTACATACATATCATTCACATGTCACATATACATGATACATTTTAATACATAATACAATTAACACATTTACATTTCATAGCCCGTAACACATTACATCACATGCCATATTCACGCAACAGGGGTATGTGACACATTGACATAACATGACATATTCACACAGCAGAGCTATGTGACATACTGACATGACATATTCAAACAGCAGACATATTCAAACAGCAGAGCTATGTGACACATTGACACCACATATTCAAACATCAGAGCTATGTGACATATCAACATGACATATTCACACAACAAAGCTATGTGACACATTGAAATGACATGACATATTCATGCAACAGAGCTATGTGACATATTGACATGACATATTCAAACAATAGAGCTATGTGACACATTTACATGACATATTCACACAACAGAGCTATGAGACACATTGAAATCAGAGGACATGACAACCCCATCCACATCCTGATAATACTCGGGTCAAGGCAGGAGTGTTGGGATGCCAGGTAAAGTGAAAACAATAGCAACTTAGACATTCTCTATCACACAAGATCCAAAATCACGCCTTTAACGCATGGACACAAGATGATAGTCATATACATTATCTTTTATTTTCTATCAATAAAATGTACTTAGCATTGATTTTGATTCTTGAAAGTAAAATTCTGAAAATTCAAAATCCTGAAATTCTAACGAGGTACAGAATTATAATTATATACTGCCCTTTTGATGTTTTGAGTTTAACATTTAAGTGGGGCCCTGTATCTGTAATATTAAGAACTCATTTCAAACAATAAAACTCCTTACAAATGTCTTAAAAATCTTGATGCCTATGGTGAACCTACTAATATGTACCTCTAAAAGGTGAGTTTTATATTCTACTTAATACATGTATACATTTTGTATCTAAAAGCAGTGACATTAGAGTGGCTTTAATTACGTGCTATATCTTAATTTAATTTAAAAAAAAAATGTGATCTGTAACATCACACAATGCAGCTGATTACATTTTGTATTTACTCTGGTGCAAAATTTATGATGACAATAATCAAAACATGATTATGTAATGTTACAGATCACATAACTATCATGTGACTATCACATGTGGTTTACATGTTGGACAGTGCTCTGGTATAGGGGGGAAGACAGCCAGGGGTGTGTGTTTCCTGTGTGGTGGGGGTACAAGGGGCCCGGTGTCAGGTGCTGAGGTATCGGGGGACCTACAATAAACGTCCAGGATACATCACATACACAGGGGGAACCGGTTGAGGTAATACGGGGTAACACGGCATGCAAAACACCCAGACTCATTTCATGCCAATATCTCTCTAGATAAACAATGGTATTCATTGAAGCTACAGAAGAAAATTAATCACTGTTTTTGAATAACTACAAAGAAGAAAAACAATGTTTTACTATGCTTTTCTTATATCAGCTCAAAATTAAAATCTTGTAAAAACTTAAATGATACTTGTCAAGAGGAATTTTTACAAGTTTGAAGAATTTGCTTCCAAATTGATGTAAAATAAATAAATAAATCTAAAACAAGTATTCAAGAAAGTTTCTGACAATGGCATCAATGAATATGGGTGTCTGATTCAGAATTGCTATGATACACTGGGTAATATGTTAAACCCGCATGATCTGTGGCAAACCTTTTTCATTTCTTGTATACTGGTCCTTCAACCAAACAAAACACAAACGTTAGGGACTTGTCAACAGTTAAAACAAAAAGCAAATTCTTTCTGTTTGTTATGTGCATACATGTGTCAAGCTGTAAATGGGTAATGGGTTTGATCCCCGGCTACACAAGTGGTGCAAATAGAAGTACAGGTATAAACTGCCTTGCCTGTTGCTACACTTGTTTGTAATGACTAGTTGATGGAGAATAATATGCTGTCTTAATAAACATCAAATGCACTGTGAAAAGTTTACTGGGATAATTTCAGAGAAATAAGAATGTAATTTTCAAAGCATTTTATCATTTTCATGCTCTAATAACTATTTTTGATAAACAAAAGAGAAGGGGAGAAGTACAAATAATTGTTTTAGATATTTATTGCGAGTAACTTGTATACAGAACATTCATTTGAGGAGATAACAGAAGAATATTTAAGAAGAAAAGTCTCTGGGAAGATGTGAGAAGGGCCTTGAACACAAGTCAGCTTTGGTGCAATCATAATGTGACTAGCAATGGAGTACAACTGCACAGTATCTTTGTAACGTTAATGAAGTCTAAAAATGACTGGGAAAATGGTTAGAGATGTTAAATTCAAACTTATACACATGTGAGAATACACACATACACATACAACATAAGAGCAATTACATGCTTGTATATCAATCATTCTAATTACATTTTTGAATTTGTTTTCTCTTTACACTTGTAAATTAATATATGGCATATATACAGCATAAATATGGTCAATATGATTCTTTAAACAAGTAAACATTACTATAACTACCGAAAACAAGAAAATGTAATCAAGAGCATAATATGTTGACACGAATGTTTACCATTAAACATGTATATATAGAGATATAGAGCATCTGACCTTGTTGCATAGTCTGACACTGAGGATGAGGAGTACTACGAAAAAATTTGTATATATTTTTTTTTAATAAAAAACGAGTTTGACTGAAGAAAACTGCAAATATAAGATGTCTGAACATGATATTTTTGACAAAAAAATAATTGTCCATTATTGTCAGAAAAAATAAGGAAAACAAGTAGACAATATAAACATGTACATGAAATATCTAAGTATTCCTGGGTCAGTATGCTGTTCATATTCACTCACAGATCTATAGAGGGATTCTTGTAAAAAAAATAAACAGAAAATCTAAAAATAAATTTTGAAGGAAAAATCAACTCCTGTGTGTTATTTTCCATGTTATATCTACTCACAGTAAGTAAGGTATGGGAAGATGGGGGAGCATAAACACCTAAAACCCTTCTTATAATCATCTATATCAATAAAAATAATTACCAACAACATAGTTATGCTAATCCATTTGTATATAAGGTCAACATATTAATAATGGGTAGAATCTATTCCAAATCAAAGTTGTTGTTTTTTTCTCAGTTCGTTACTAGAAATGAAAATATGGAGAAAACAAAAGTGTAGAAAAAAACTAAATGTAATTAATGATACAAGGAGAGATTTTCCGGTAGGATACAAAAAAATTACAATACTGAACAGGGAAAAATGAAAATCATAAATCAGATCTAGTTTCAGCTTTCGGGTTGGGGAAGATTACAGGCAGCTTACAATAAAATGTGTAACTATGTGTGACAAAGTACAATATAACTTGGTATAAATGCACCAGGTAGATACCAAGAAGCAAAAGATATGAAACATTTAATCTGAAAATAATGATACAAAGTGAACTAAAATCTTATCTCCATTTTGTCATGAATTAGAGAATTAGAGAACTACTATCTGGTCAGTAGCCATAGATAGAGACTCAGCCATTGAATAGAAGAAAGTGAATCTTGGAAAAAATATAACAGCATGAGTTTTTCACTGTCTCAAACATTGTGGTAATTATTATCATAATTATCGGTTTAACATGAATTAAAGCTTATTTAATTCCCTACCAGTATTCCATTTTTTTATTCTTGCTACTCAAAGGAGCTTAAATAACAAATGCATTATTGGACAGCACTACCTGCAATGCTTATTTCATGTATTACCCTATGAAAGAATCAGCTGACCTATAAAACCTGCATAGAAACTGACTAGTCTAGACATTACATAAAGGCTGACAGTTTTTTTACCAAAAGGAGAAAGAATAAAGACAAATGAAGCTGATACTATTCATATTTAAGGGTCATGAAGTAGTAGAATTTTCAGCTGAAGTGATTGTGAGGGCCTCCCTGCAGTTACCTTTACTTACAATATGAAACACACTGACTTCAAACACCTGTCTTTGATATGAACTTTATAAGATCTGCATAGAGTAACAGGTGACCAGTCCAAGGGACAGACCACAACAGGGCCCGACACTCTTCCACCTACCTGGCCAGGGCTCCCTCCACCTTGTCTCTCTCTCGCAAGGCTCGTAACACACGCTTATCTGCCAGCTTTAGCACAGTAAATGTCCTGGCAATCTGTAAAGAAAAGAATAATTGGGTTAAATAAGGGTTCTCCTTGTTATTCTTGAATTTCATATCTTTTTTTAACCCTTTCCCTCATAGAGGACACCATGAAAAGACCTATGCAAACAACATAAAACCAGATCAGCCTGCGAGTAACTCGCAGGCTGATCAGGTTTTATGTTGTTCGCTGCTCCTCAGTGGTCTGGAAATGAGGATTTTGTAATTAAATTTGGTAAGGTTAACTGTGGTTTTCTGCAGATCAGGCTTTATGTGGTACCTATTGAGTGCGTCAAAATGAGTCTATATGAGGGAAAGGGTTAAATGGAATATAGTCTTCTGACACAATAATTTTTGAGTCATGTTGGTATTTATGCTTAAAAGATAGAAGCTTGATATGCTTCAGTTTAATGGAAGTTTGCCATATCAAAAAATGCTAAAAGTTTCAATGTCTGAATATTTTCTGCAGATTGTAACAGAATTTCAAAACTCACCATCAGTCTGACATATTCACTTGCATCAAGCTCCAGCATTTCCAGCAGCAGTCGGATATCTTCTCTGTCTTCATCTCCAGTGTACCCTAAAACAGAAGGAAGGATGATTTCAATAGCCACAATACTGTTGAATAAGGCTCCTTAATATACTGCTATGATATAAAATGAAATCACGGATGAACATTTGGATTAGAATTGTGACAAACATTCATAATAATTATATTAAATTAGATTTACTAATGTTATTTTCTAGTAATTAGATAATGATGCATAATCATATTTACTAAAGTTATAGAAATTCATCAATGTTTAAATGCAAAGGGGAATAATCCTGATGTAACTGAAACATTTAGTAAGTTATCTCTCTTGACCTAAGCACCATGAGAACAACAAAGTCACCAACCAGTGGTGTGTTCAGTCAAGAAAACGTTCGCTCACTGTTGCGAGTTGGTACCCAGCTTACATTCATTACACAGTGATAAAACAGGAGTCAAACCGCTCACGTTAGCTCCCGTTAGGATGACTGAACACACAGCAGATTGATGATCATTTATCTACCGAGGTTGTTGTCATCACAAGCAATAACTGTATTGTAATAAACAATGGAACAAACAGTTTTATCAAATTCATGATTTTGTGTCAGATGGTATTTGCTCCAGTCATTGTCTGCACCAGAATAATGGAAAAGTACTTGATGAAAAGGGGGCATAACTCTGGTTATGAATGGATAAATCTGAATATCCAGCTCTACATAGACACTATGTGAATATGTTTAAATAAATTTTGTGTATGATATTGCCTTCACAAGCCACTGAAAGCTTATGTCCCCACAAGTGATATTTTGTACTTCATCTTTTCAGATGACAAAGTTGAAATTGAATCTCTTTGCAACAAACAACCCATATATCCCAAGAGAATCTAAGAAATATTTGCATGTGGACAAAGAATTTACATAAAACTTGTTGATTTATACCCCCTTATTGTTTACAATTTCTTAAAATTTCAAAAGAAGGGAAGTTAACTGTAAGGAGACCTATTCAAGAGGAAGCACTCACCACTGAGATGACAGCCTGGGCACGGACATCTTCATCTGTGTCTTCTAGTCGCCTGTGTGAATGGTCATTCAACATTTTTCAGCATGAAGGAACAAAAAACAGATATTACAAACCTAACTTAAGACTAAATTGATATAGGAAGGCCTTTCCCTGTTTTTGTTTTGCTGCAATTAGTGACAAGTAACAATGAACTGACAAGAACAGTTAATCTAAATATATATGTATTCTTTTGACCTGAAGATCAGCTTAAAAAATACTACAAATGAAGAACTGATAAATTAAAAGGGCAATTTTTTTAAACCTTTAAGGAGAAAATCCATTATAACACACTCCGATATAACGCAAATTTCAACATAATATGGATCAACATTGGAAACAAAATCTTTATTTTGTAATTTGTTTAGGTGATCATCAGCAGATCATAATGCAGTCTATCATAACAGTATCTAGACATCAACCCCAAATAGAGCATTATAATGAAGCTGCATTGTGTAGGTTAAATCTTTGTCAACTATGTACATTGTACATGATTCTTACTTTTCTATCCTATCACAAGCCTTCCCAAACATCCCCAGTGCGGCAAGGGCCTTGGCAGCAGAGATACGGACATCCTGAAGAAAATGATGTCAAATTTGACAATCAGCCATCACTTAACCCTTTCCCTCATATAGACTCATTTTGACGCACTCAATAGGTATCACATAAAGCCTGATCTGCAGAAAACCACATTTAAACCTTACCAAATTTAATTACAAAATCCTCATTTCCAGACCACTGAGGAGCAGCGAGCAGCATAAAACCTGATCAGCCTGCGAGTTACTCGCAGGCTGATCTGGTTTTATGCTGTTCACATAGGTCTTTTCATGGTGTCCTCTATGAGGGAAAGGGTTAAACAAGACCACACTGAATGCAGTGCTAACTTCCATGTGTTTTGCCTTGTCCACTGCTTATATATTACTAGATCTATCACAAAAGTTGATTAATACCTATGTATCCAGCCTTTCTTCATGTAAGGTGAGTGTGATGAGTGTGATTCTTATATAGCCCACTTCTGCGAAGCAGAGGTTATAAAATGTGCATAGATTCTGATGTTTTATGTAAGGTACACAAATGAGATTACTTAGAAATAAAATACAATGGATTCTGATTTTTTATGTAAGGTACACAAATAAGATTTCTTTGAATACTAAAAAATAAAAATACATATTAATTTCACAAATGTCCATCATTTCATATAGGTATAGTTCCATACTTCATTTAATCAGACATTTTTCATTAAAGCGGTCATTCAAATGGGGGGTGCTATCATGGTGATACAATGTCAAAAAAGTGTCAAAATAAAATGGTGGCAATGACTGGATAAAGAAAAGTTTTTCTGGGTAAGTACTAGTTAATCATCAGTAATAGGGGTTTCCATGTTTAAAACCAAAATGGCAGCAACACGATATAAATTCTGGAGAGTAATTAATTTCAAACTGATATCAATTTAATTTATATTTAACATTATGCTAGATATTCATGTGCTTATTTACTATCTGATATTTTCTTAATTCAAAATGATTTTAAGAAGTAATGAAAGGCTAAGATTTCTGATATCATTGACAACAGGATCATCGTATATAAGAGCAACTTACCCGTGTCGGATCATCCCAGAGCTTTCTTTCCAGGATCTGGTAGATTTTCTCTTCCTCTCCCCTCTTACACACATTCTCTTTGCCTGTGGTGTGTCAAAATGATATACAGATGGCATTGTAATCTTGAAACTTTCTCACATCATGGTATTATCAACATGAGATAAAGCCCTGTATTCATAACAAGAGGGCCAAGATGGCCCTAGATCGCTCACCTGAGAAAAGTATCATTCATTGCCTGTACAAAACAGATTGCTTCGAATTAAGATGATGAGGTGAAACAATGTTCAGGAATTTTCTGACCCCATCCACAAAAGATATCATCATGACAAACATTCTGCCAAAGTTTGAGGATGATTGGACCAAAAATGTTGCCCTCAGAGTATAAACAAGATTTTTCTAAGATTTGACCTACTGACCTACATTTCTATCCAGCCCCACCCATTTTCAAACTGGTTCGAAATATCATCATGACAAACAATCTGACCAAGTTTGAGGAAGATTGCATCAAAACTGTGGCCTTTAGTGTGTAAACAAGATTTTTCTAAGATTTGACCTATGACCTACTTTTCGTCCCCTGCCCATTTTCAAAGGGTAAGTATCATCAAAAACATTCTGACCAGTTTGAGGAAGATTGGATAAATTGGTGTAAACAAATTTTTCTAAGATATGACCTACTGACCTACTTTTTGATCCAACCTGACCCATTTTCGAAAGGGTTCAAGATATCATCAAGACAAACATTCTGACCAAGTTTGAGGAAGATTGGATCAAAATTGTGGCCTCTAGTGTGTAAACAAATTTTTCTAAGATTGACCTACTGACCTACTTTTTGATCCAACCTGACCCATTTTCGAAAGGGTTCAAGATATCATCAAGACAAACATTCTGACCAAGTTTGAGGAAGATTGGATCAAAATTGTGGCCTCTAGTGTGTAAACATCAAAATTGTTGACGGATGACAAGATTTTTCTAAGATTTGACCTACTGACCTACTTTTTGATCCAACCTGACCCATTTTCGAAAGGGTTCAAGATATCATCAAGACAAACATTCTGACCGAGTTTGAGGAAGATTGGATCAAAATTGTGGCCTCTAGTGTGTAAACAAGATTTTTTCTAAGATTTGACCTACTGACCTACTTTTTGATCCAACCTGACCCATTTTCGAAAGGGTTCAAGATATCATCAAGACAAACATTCCGACCAAGTTTGAGGAAGATTGGATCAAAATTGTGGCCTCTAGTGTGTAAACATCAAAATTGTTGATGGACGACAAGATTTTTCTAAGATTTGACCTACTGACCTACTTTTTGATCCAACCTGACCCATTTTCGAAAGGGTTCAAGATATCATCAAGACAAACATTCTGACCAAGTTTGAGGAAGATTGGATCAAAACTGTGGCCTCTAGTGTGTAAACATCAAAATTGTTGACGGACGACGGCCGACGGACAATCAAGTATCCCAAAAGCTCACCCTGAGCTATGCTCAGGTGAGCTAAAAAGAGCAACTTCAGATAATTTTTTACCCAAGCTTGGAATTAATATATTGTGTACCGGTACCTTAAGGAAATGTTTATATTTGAAGGGAAGGTAATATTCTCATGAAAAAGATCTAAAAGAAGGAAGTGACGTACCTAGCACAATGAGGAGGTCGGCAGCCAGGGCCCGGTATTTCCAGACTGGAGACTCCCGGAACAGGGACAACAAGTGTTGAACTACCTCCCAGTTACTACAACTGAGCTGCTTAACAAGGGTTTCCAAGGCCTGTAGTGAGTAAAACATCCTGGTGAAGCCAAAACACAAGAACAGAAACACTTCAAATATTATCATCTCTTTGTTTATACTAATATAATTAAATATAATTATATTATTCTAATGCTGAAACAAAACATGTAACAATATTTTTTTATCTGATTAATTCTTTAGCATGGAAGAAATGAATATATCCTCTTTGTTAGAAAATTAATTAGTGAAAATTTCATAGAAAAAATAGTAACTGTAGGACTGGAAATGCTTATTACAGTATTTGTATAACCTGACTGAAGGAAAACCCACCTTTGCTTTGATATGTGTGTCAGAACTCTGATCTAGTGATCTTAGAAGCTTGAATTTAGCATACTCATCGGCAACACACAACTTCCCTAGCAACACAGCCGAGTCAAAGGCATTGAAATCATCCGGATCCGGATTACGACAGAAGTGACTCAGCACTTTCACAAGTTCTGGAAACGTGGAAGTTTTCTAAAAAGAGAAAATTCATATTTATTCATAGCCCAATATTTAGAGTGAACTATTAACACAGATACATATATTGAGAAAAACTCTTTAATGTCTGGGACATTCTGTCTGATTACAAACTTGGACAAGATATTGTGCTCATACACATTGTGACAAAGCCTGGTAAAAATCAGTCCATGTTTTGTTAGTGTAAGAGAGCAGACACTATCAATTTTGCAATTTTTTTTTTATCAATTCAAGGGCCATATTTTTGGGGTGTCTAGGACATTCTGGCTTGTTATCAAACTTAACCAAGACATTGTGCCCATATGTATCCCTTCATGTTTATTGATTTAGAAAGCTGACAACCTGAATGGATGCCACCTGTCCACCGCAGGCACACCCATAATATATCCCGTCATTCGATGAGCACATAATGATTACATTTTTAAAATAGCATTTGATGATTGCACAAAAAAAAACTGTTAAAATATTAATGAGGCTTCCCTTATATTCTTGTAACTAACATCAATGAAGTTTCCCTAATACGTTGAAGTTATTCTGCATTTTCTGCATCAAACAACACAGATCTGTGTTACCTTGTTCACATACTGGACATTCTTCCCATCTATCATGGTCTGTATGAGGTCCTGACGTATCTCTGAGTTCCCCGTCACCAGGAACATCAGGATCAGCTGTAGCACATCCTCGTCCCAGCAACCTGTACAAACATAGGCCCCATACAACCATCTACACACATAATTTCTACTGATACTATATCAGGGCTGACCAAGAAACTTCCCCATCTCCTTCTATTTCTATATGCACTAAGAATAGTTGTGTGATCAGCCCTCAATATGAACATTTTTTTTGTGTGGCATTTCTGTTGTTTTATGGTCATTAAAAAAACAAGAGCTGTCAGAGGACAGCACGCTCGACTATTCAAAAGGCTTGTTGGTAAATCAAATGAAATCTATTTCAATTCTTGCCTTTCACATACCCTATATATAATAATAGTTAAAAATGATATATCTTGATATTCTGATAGCCCTTAACATTTTTATGAAGTCTAAAATCAATCCAATGCCTAATTACTGAAACATAAGCATAATAAAACTGTGCATGCAAAACTTTAACCAAATATCAAAGTTAGAAAAGGGTCATAAATTGTATAAAATTCAGCAAAAGTTATCCTCCTTGGTTTTCTGATGACCCTGAATACACTACTTAACTTTCTAGTCAATTCCATAAAACGCTTTCTGAGATATAAGCTGGATAGTAGCTTGAATGCAAAAATTTAACCAAAATTCTAAGTTAAAAGGGGGCCATACTTTTTAATATATTCCATCAAGTGTTATCTTCCTTTATAGTATGATACCACTAAACATATTAAAGATGTTTCAAATCAATCACATGCCTGGATACTGAGATATTAGCATGAAAGTACCTTGCATGCAAAACTTTAACCAAATTTTCTAAGTTAAAAAAGGGGCCATAACTTCTAATGTATTCCATCAAAATTTATCTAACTTGATAGTATGATACCCCTAAACATATAAAGATGTTTCAAATCAACCGATGCCTGATATTGAGATATAAGCATGAGAGTATCTTGCATGCAAAACTTAAACCAAAATTTCTAAGTTAAAAAGGGGCCATAATTTGTAATATATTCCATCAAGAGTTATCTACCCTGGTTGTCTGATGCCCCTAAACATATTCATAAACTTTCAAGTCAATACCATGAATGGTTATTGAAATACAAGCTGGATAGAAGCTTGCCTGCAAAACTTTAACCAAATTTTCTATTGCATGCAAAACTTTAACCAAAATTTCTAAGTTAAAAAGGGGCCATAATTTATATTTAATTCAGTCAAGAGTTATCTACCTTGGTTGTCTGATGCCCCTGAACATATTTATAAACTTTCAAGTCAATACCATAAATGGTTATTGAGATTTAAGGTTGATAGTAACTTGCATACAAAACTTTAACCAAAAGCTGCAATGTCAACGCCGACACCGACGCAAGGGCGACAACAATAGCTCTCATATTCTTCAAATAGTTGAGTTAAAAACAGACATAGTTTCCTCTTTAGACTTGCAAGTAAAACAAATCCAAAGCTTTGGTGTAGGTTTTGGTTAAAAAATTAAGATAGAAAACAAATTTCAAGCAAGTTTGAAGAAGCGGATTTTCAAAGTTAAGCTATAACTTATATTAAGAAAACAAGATCCTGTGATGATGGATTGACACACAAAAAGAATTTTAAACTTCTTTAAAGTCAATTTGGAATTAAGTTTTTACAAGCTATGCTCATCCCACTTGAAGGATCCTGAGTTGTACCAGTACTTCATGCTTGGGAAGGTCTTGAAATATTACTGCCCCTGATGGAGATTAAACATGCTTTTGATCCATTGTTGAGATCCATTGTTGAGGAAAATTACCACTGTACTATAGTGCACCAAACAAATGAATGAAACAATACATACCCAGAAGGATGAGGGACTTGGCAGCTTCATAACGAGTGCGGGAGTCCTCATCCACACGCAGTCTCTCTTTCAGAGCAAAGAATACCATTGCATCTCCGCAGCGCAGGACCCCGAGGTGTTTGGCAGCATCTCGACGTTCCTCCGGTCTCATGGAGACCAGGTTCACATGTACCACAGTCTGAAGCACAAAACACAGGCTGTGTCAGACCTTACACATGTACCACAGTCTGAAGCACAAAACACAGGCTGGGTCAGACCTTACACATGTACCACAGTCTGAAGCACAAAACACAGGCTGGGTCAGACCTTACACATGTACCACAGTCTGAAGCAAAAAATACAGCTGGTCAGACCTTACACATGTACCACAGTCTGAAGCACAAAACACAGGCTGGGTCAGACCTTACACATGTACCACAGTCTGAAGCACAAAACACAGGCTGGGTCTGACCTTACACATGCATATTTATCAATGAATTCTAATTTATATGACAGATTACATTTACATACCAAACAAAATTCAGTTTAACCAAATAGTTGTTGTTTTTGCTTGAAACATCTCTAATTTTCATGAAAACATATAGCATCATAAAGATAAATAAATGGTTATGTAATAACATATATAATATTGGTTTATCTCTGGCACCTTTACTTTATTCTTTTTTTCCTTTGAAATGTGATCGAGACGTATTTATCTTAAATGACTTTAAAGTCTAATATGGATCTGTAGAACAGATATGTGTTGTTTTGATGGTACTTTCAAGATGGCATGGCCCAAGGTCACACAGATATTGTGTAGCAAGCTAGGGTCAGATGTTTTCTATCATAAGATGTTCTAAGTGTCTTGGATTAAAACAAAGGAAGACAGTTCATAAATACCTTCACTCTTTCCCACTTCAACCCTCCATATTCCTTCCCTCTACTGCTTGGCTTTAATCGCGACCATGTACTGGCTTAAAACACAGAATAAAACAAAAATGTACATGCATATTCTTTCAACAAGATTTTCATATAACCCTGGATATCTTTCAAAATTCATTGCTATAATGGTCTTGTAATGATTAGCATATGGAGAATATAATTAAATAAGTGTATTCCTTACTTATCATTTTATTATAATTATCCTTAACAAATAAAGTTTAATGTTTGACAAAAATGTTAATGAAATACACACACCCTTCATTATTTTCAAGAAATATCTTTGCAGCCTTAAGCAACTGTGACATAAAATACACAATCTGGTGAAGTCAAAATTATCTAAGGGTCACTTATCCTTATACTTGTGTATTCTACAGATTTGTTTTTGAACATTTTGAATCACCATCATTGATAACTTTTTTGTTGGTTTATTTGGCTGTTTTGGGCAATTATGTTTCAAAAGCAGCATTTCCAATCATTGTATCGATTCATTTGAGTGTTCTGATATGCAATGAATGATCAGTGATCCTTAGAAAATTTTAGCAGTATAGTAATGTTCAGATCAAAATTCAGACTAAGATAATTACAGAATCATCATTCATATAATCTACAGGACAGAAGCAACAAGACAAGAGCATGGATCAGGCACACCTGGCCACTGTTTCACAAAACATCCCAACCTGAAACTTAATTTTCTCAGCTCAAATTTTTAAAGCTTTCTATCTCCCTTATTTATCAAAATAAAGATAAGAAACTGAAAATGTTCAATCTTGACAATATAAATTAGTGTATTACTGTCTAATTATATTATAAAATGTATATATCATAAAGAAATGTTTATGGTTTAACACAATGTAACCCTAATACAGAATTGGAGATTTTCAATCTGAGGCAAACTCTTCATTTGAGATGTCTCATGAAGCAAGGGGCCTGGCTACATACACAGCTTTTTACACATGATCTGAGCTGGGACACAGCACCGTCCACTGCATGCTACTTGACACATTTCAATGGGATGCATTGTCATTCACATGCTTATATCAGTAATGCAAAGTACAATCAGTACTTATTCTGACTCTGAGGAAAAAATCATACACCTACTTTTATACTACTACACCTACTAAGCTTTATTTATTTTAAAATGATTGGACAGGAATCTATATCATTTTAATTAATCTTGGATGTGATGGTGGCATTCACATGGCCTTTGATGTGTGAGGAGACCAATGTATCTGGAGGAAACCCACATGATTGAACAGACAACCCTTAAACATACAGCATCAGGGATCAAACCTAGGTTGTATTGGTGACAAACAAGTGTGTTAAATCACTATGCTATCTGGACACTGCACAACTCAGATTTTGATTGTGTATTTTTTTTTATGTATATCTTGAGTTCCTTATGCTGTTTATAAAAGGATGTATGCTTTTTCAACACAGACGAAAGCAATTTATACTGTGTCAAAGATGAAGAAAATCAAATAAGAAATTATGAAACACACAGAAACTACCAAAATATGTTTTAAGTAGCTATATTTTCCAAGCCAATCAGTTAAGTTAATAGCTTACTGTGAAAGCTGATACACCACACACACCTAAACCTGGTTTATTATAAATAAGGATCATAATTCTGAATTTCCAGTATTTAGCACAAAAATAAGAATCTGAGTTAAAAGTACATTATATACAGAAATTATTGCAGTTTGAAAAACATCAGTTTACAAAGCATTGGTTTAATTTATTTAATATGAAAAAAATAAAATAAATAAGAGTGACATTATGGGCCTTATAAGCTCACCTAAGTATTACTGATTTTCATTAAGATGTAAGATAATAATTTCATTAAGATAGTGACTAAGTTAGATAAAGATTGCTTCATAAATGTGATTGCAATATAAACAAAGGCCCATAACTCCTGATTAACAGTGCCAG
The DNA here is from genome assembly GCA_021229015.1 of Solen grandis. NCBI lineage: Eukaryota > Metazoa > Mollusca > Bivalvia > Adapedonta > Solenidae > Solen > Solen grandis. The sequence continues at coordinate 2,937,595 of CM037785.1, forward strand.
TATCAGTTATAATAAAACCTGCCAAAGAGAATATGGCCTTAAACATTGTCACCAGGTTTGACAGATGATATCAGGTGAGCAAATGGAAAAAGACAAATATAGCATTAATTTACTTCTGACAAAAACAGACATGTAATTTTCATGTAAAAAATACTCAAGAAAGAACTTTGAGTCAGAGTTTTTTATGTACACTATTCTGCATATCTGAGAATGATGTACATTTTTTTAAATATGAATTCAACTGTTCAAAATAGATGGTGTGGAAACAAAATGTCCACATGAAACCATGACCCTATCATTGACCTTGACCTTGAAATGATGCAACTGAAATCTTGACTTTACTCATTCTCTCTCTGATAGAAATTTAAGAGAAAATTCCTTAAGTTACAACCAGCCATACAGGGGCAAAAATGAAAAACCTTCAGGTAAACATTTATCTTCTCTTTTTTATTAAGTAATCTTGACCTCTGACAAATCCGATAGCAGCATGGATGCCCATGGATTTATTTGAGCTTTGCTTTGATACATACTGTATAATAATAGAGAAACAATATAATGGTGCATGGTTACAGTTGTTCCAGGGAACTATGGTCCATTGCTAGTATACATGAGTGGAATCCACAAGTTTTGGGTTTAAACCCCTTGTGGTATAGGTATATGGTACTAGTCCAACCCAAGAAATGTCAAAAAGTATTAGTATGAAATGTAAGAGCCTGCTTCCCAATCAATGTAAAAAGAAATAAAATATCTATAAATATTGATTTTACTTAAGAAAAAATGATATGGACAGACAGACAGAAATGCATATGAACAAGACAGAGAAAGATTTATACATATAACATGTATCTTTTCAACCTCTAGGGATCAAAAACTACATTATCAACTTTTCAGAAAGTTATAAGGCTAGGCTCAAAAAAGATTTAAATCTACAATAAACGTTCACACACACACTTTTATTATCTACAAGATAAGACAATGACAGTAAGTGGGAGTAGTAGCTTTAGTTAGCAGAAGCAAAACACCCGTCATAATTCTACAAGTATTGGATACCTCCTGCCTCACTTTCTGCCCAGTCAGCTAAAATAACCATAAAAATATATAGTGTTGTCTATAACTGTATTAGGTGGCTACAGTTTATCATTAAAAACCCACAGAATATCATTATAATGGTGTAAATATCATTGGATGATAATAAAAATTGGCATTATATATATTAATGATTATCAATGATTATAGGAAGGTGGATCTAACATGTGCTGGAAAAAATACAAATTAAAAATGATACAACATGCCTTTCAGATGTATGATATTTTACAGACATTGTTACAGGAATGATCAGCATGCTGTATGTGTATTCCTGGTATTATATAAACATGCATACAACCTATGTCTACTAACGTGATGGATACAGAAACTGGCAAGCTCATTCCCATTGTCTACATCAACAATGGCACTACAAGACAGAATCAAATGAAATATACCCTTGTGACTGAATAATAATATTTCAATGCCTTTGTAAAAGACTGCTAAGATATAAATGCATACATTTGTAATAGAGGTATAAAATGGCAATCCTATTTATTTTTCATGGATCTAGCTTTTTTGCCGACATGGTGTGTTCAGTTTTTTGACATGAGTGTCCAATTTGCATATTGAAAGTCACAAATTCAATTCTATCTAGGGCCAGTAGATTTTATTATTTAACCCTTTCCCTCATATAGACTCATTTTAACGCACTCAATAGGTACCACATAAAGCTTGATCTGCAGAAAGCTAAACTCAAACCTTACCAAATTTAATTGTAAAATCCTCATTACCAGACCATTGAGGAGCAGCGAACAGAATAAAACCTGATCAGCCTGCGAGTTACTCGCAGGCTGATCTGGTTTTATGCTGTTCGCATAGGTCTTTTCATGGTATCCCATATGAGGGAAAGGGTTAAGGTAATGAAATCTTAATGGGAAAGCTGATGTTTGGGCAATGTCAATATGTGTCATAACTGATCGGCATTTGTCACCTTTATGCATTCTATACCCATAGTTCAAATATAGTTGTTAGAAAAAATATATTAAAAAAATAATTATTTGAAAATGTTTTTATTTTAATAATCAGTACGACCAAGCCCAAAATGGTACTGGTATGAAAAATATCGAAATATTTATCTTTCCAATAAAGATCCCTTTATCCTAAACCTTTAATTCATAGGGACTCATTTTGACACATAGGCAAACAGAGCAGACCCAGATCAGACAACTCCTAAAGGAACCATCTGATTACGATCTCCTGTTTGCTCCTACAATATTGTAGCTCAAATTCTATACAGCCTGTAGAGCTAAGAATATCTATTGTTTCATATAGTATTATACCATTTAAAGTTCAATTAATTCATATTCTTCATATCAAAAATTTGTGCATCGATAAATTCATGAAGCGAAGAATTAAATAAAGTTGTCAATCAAATTCTACCACACAACCGCAACTGCTAGCTGAACGGCAAGGGTACATTTGCCATTTTATACCTCTTTTATACACATGACCTAACAGTTTTTTTACAGTCTTCTTTTTATACAGACATCATGTCATATGGCGGTACATGTATATATACTAAATGATTTGGACTAAACTGATATGAAGTCAGATGATGTTAGTCGTGAAAACACATTGAAACATTTTCATGGAAAAATTATCCAGAATTTCTGTGAGTAGTGTTAATTGGATATATAAAGGAAATAAAATGATTGAAAGGATGGGGTAGGAGATGATATCCCATTACAAAAATATCTAAATTTCATTAATTACGATCAGTCAACTTTTTCATAAATCCAACGAGAAAAGGAGAACAACATTCACAATAAACAAATAACAACAATGGCACAAAAGGAGGAATACATGTGAGTATGTGATTTGGAAATACAGATAAAAAATTCTGCATGCTTTATCATTACATGTGTCCATGCATAAAAGTAACTAATGATAAACAAAACTTGAATATTATAACACAAGTAGTACCAGTCACCACCAAGCTAAGCCTGTAAAGAAGAAAGGAAACAAAGCAAACCATGACAATATATATGTATACCGACAACTGAAAGTTTTGAACTACATTTGTAGGTATGTATTAAACAACAATGCATCAGAATACTTGTGTCACCAGCCAGTACCCTGACAAATGGAAAAAAGGCTTTGATGGGATTGTCTTGATTTGAAACCTTTTGATCAACACTATTTGAAAAAAACAACAAAAAAAACAAACACAAATACAGCATTAGAAATGGTTGATGACAATAGTATATTATTGTGCATACTGGTAATTATCTGATCCCCAGCCCCTAAAAATGATAAATTATGTTGTCCCCCCCCCCCCCCTCCAAAAAAAAGACAAAATAAAACAACACTAGATGTCTTCTATTATATAGTTCCATGAAAGTCTTTACTATGGAAAGAAACTGGGTATTAAGCTTTACAACTTTTTGGGCAATAATTCACTCTGCTCTATGTCAAAAACATGGTTCAGAGATTGCCTTCATTACACAAAATGTTCTGATTGTTCCTGATGAGCACAGCACCATGCATAATTAGGGTTTGGCCCTTAAAACAACATTTCTCTAAGTATACCGAGTTAGAGATGTATGATCTTCTTTTTCATGTGCTGATCCCTGTGCACTGCACATTTTCTTATTACCCATCGGATTTCTGTACAACTTTTTGAGCTATAGTAAAATCTCATATAAAGACACCTCAATATAAAGACCACCTCACTATTAAGACCACTATTTTGAAGCTCTTTCCATATTTCCTGTAAATTGAAACTCAGTTATCAGACCACCTCATTATTAAGACCAGTTGACAGCAGTCTGAAGGGTTGTCTTATTATTGAGATTTTACTATATGCTTTTTGAATTTTAACTAAATGCTGGATATCCATAATGCCAGGATGCAGCATGATGGACAAAGTACCCTCTGTGTATCTACCATGCATTGCAGACAACAATAAAAGACCCACACCATCCACAAACCTGCTTCACACAATAGCTGCACTTCAAGTGGTAAAATAGAGAATAGAGTTGTTACTTTAGACCTCAAGGACTTTGATAGTGAACAGAAGGCCTTTCACCATATCAAGATATACATCAACCATAGAGATGTGGAAATGACACACACACCAAAAGATAACCTTGCTATTGTAATAGCATGGTAATGGTTCAACATAACAAACTCCTCAAGATGAGATACAAAGCCCCAAATTAATAATTAACTTTTTTTTTTCTGGGAAAAAAAAAATTAGGGAAACAAACTGCTATCAATAAGAAAAAGTAATTGAAAAATCCAGTTAGGAAATCTGAGGGATTTTAGAACATGGATAAAGAGAAAATGTGAGTGGAAAGAAGACATATTTGACAAGGTAGGAAAAATAAGAGAAAAGACCGATGTGGTAAAACTGAGTTATAAAGATGCCAATTTACATTTGCTTAAAACTTCTAACAGTAAAATGAATTTTCAAATTTATCCTGTTTGCCACATGCGTTAGATTTTATTATTGAATATCTATTTTTGACTTTTTGAATTTGTTTCATACATCAATGAATTATCAAATTTTATAGTTCAATTTCTGAAATGAACCAAAATTTTTGTCAAACAACAGCACATGTTTCAATAACCTTCTTGTTATAAAACTTTGTTGACCTCATCAGTAATTAATAAGACTATTTGCTTTTCAAATCACCGAAATTAGATATATTGCATGAATCAGAAAAGGGATTAAGTCACAAAATCTGCCTCTTGTTGAATTAAATCTAAGAGACAGCCTTCTGCTACACAAAATCTGATAAAAAATGAAAACAAATACTTTTTCAGGCAGATTACAGTATGAGAAAGATGTCCAATGTTGTCCAAGGTACCGAAGGGTTAAGGAGGTCATGTCAGTACTATCCCCTGTACACAACCCTGTGGGAAAGAAATGGACATACTGTCTTACCTTTTGTCATAGTTCTGGCCATGGACATCCTGGTACCCGGTGGCCCCGCCTTTCCCCTGCAACCAACATAGATACACTTCAGCCATATCTGCCAAAACTGATTTTTTCACCCTTTATTACAAGAGTCGTCAAGGAAATGACCATGCCACCATCATCAGTCGCCAGTAAGTCATACACAGGCTAATTTTTTTTTACACTCTTAGCTATTTTTCAGTTGCTTTAAGATGCAGAGTCAACTGTGCAAACTATAAAAAGTAAAAGCCATCTGTCTGATCTACCTTTTGAATGATTCAACATGGTTTTAAAGGGAACATGTAGTAAAAGGATAATGAAACATTCTGTTACATCACCTTTCAATATAAGGCCTGTCTTTACCTTTTATGGGATTATTTTCCTTCCTTGGCTAGGTCAACTGCTCCCAAAAAGTATCAGAAACAAACCCTAGGTCACAAAAAAAATTCTGTTTCTGGCCTCCAGCAAATAAAAAAGAGGGTTGGTAGGTCGGGATTTTATTATTATTATTTTTTTTTTACATGAAGCAGAAGGTAAAAAAAGGGAAATATTTTTTATAAAGGCAGAAAGGTAAAAAGGATCGGTTGTTGAAAAAGGTCATTTGAGAGACCAGAAAAGGAACTTTTTTTTTTTTTTGCCCTATGTGTTCATTAGTGTAAATCAGGTCAACTGTTGATCACATGCTATCCCAGAATAGCTACTGGGTAATCTGTGCTTAGTGCTTGATTTTGATACTTCTGTTAAATAGGAAAGGTCCCTTGTGTCTTGTCAATGTCAATATGTAATTTGCTATACAATGAGCAAATGAGGGCTGGTGTATCATTCACTCAAAATTTGAGACACCAGGTGAAGGATCAAAACTAGATGTAACCTGAAACACTTGGCTTCGGTGCACATTGAACCCGCTCTTCACTGCATCCAATCCTGTCCAGAAATATACATAATGAAACACTATTGCCTACAGAATTCTAAACAATCAGAATATTCCTATAATATAAACTTTCTTCTTTAAGAGCTCTGAATAAAAGGATTTTAAATCACATGTGTGTTCCATAATAGTGACTTAGAAAAAATATCATAGTGTAATCACATGGTAGTTTTTTCCACAATTACTTTTGTTTTAATTCAACCTAACCAAATAGATAAGATCAATACACAATATATCATCAATTTAATGCAGATATTAATGCACAAAACAATAAAAGCATACACTTAAGGTTTATTCTACCACATGACCCTCTGGTATGATACTACAACCAGTTAGAACAGGGACACTGGACTGTCCTCCCCATGATTATAACGACACACTATCAAAACTGTCTTAAGCAACCCGTCAAGGAAATAAGAGAAAGTGGCTGCACCGTCCAGGTGGCTGCTAAATGAAGGTTACATGCTGTAATTTTGATGTATTTTCACTGATCTTAATGCTGACGTAGATGGCATAGTACAGGTGACTATATTCACAGGTTTGCTTGCAGGGCTAATCAAGCTTCCTGAAATAAGTTAACTGCTTAGTAAAGGTGAATACAAACAGAGGTTAACCTGCAGACTATGGGGTCTTAAAGGAAATTTTGCAGCAAAAACAGAACTCTCAAGTGAAGCATGTAGTAATGGATCCGCATACCAAACAAAGCTGTTTTCAAGTTTGTAAGGGAGATACATGACAGGATCAACTATGGTGTTATTTGTTTTAACTTTGTTTCACTTTTTTACAAATTGGTGTTTTAAGTTTAAATACCAGGAACATGGCACTGATACAATAAACACGGTCCCACAAACTCACTCCGACATCCTCCACCTTGATATATGGGTTTATAAGCTCATAATTATAACATATAGGCTTAACTAACATTGAATGTCTGGTTATTTCATCATTGAAATGTTTGAGAATTTAAAATACAGAAACAGGTTACATGTTTACAATGCAATGTAAATATTCACTGAACATCTTTAAAGATAAGACACATTTTATTTTAAGGACAGTTTCCTGAAGAAGATAAACCCTTAAATTAGCAAAACCAACAAAGAAAAGGTAGGCAAAAATGCTAGCACAACATAATACAATTCACAAAACTGTTCAAAGCTTTAACAAAATAAATACAAATGTTTTGTTATATATATATAGCACCATACACACGCCCAAAGCGGCTGCAACAACAACAATAAATAAATACACAGCCAACTAGAGAGAATACTGCTCAAATTAAATGTTGTTGTTTTTTTACATATAACTGTTCTTAGTTTGATCTTCATTATTTGTTTGTAATAATGAAAGATAACACTCAGCAGGTACTGGTTGAATATTGCTGATTTCAAACTTTTAAAATTCAATAACTAGCGTTCAAATATTGCTGCTTTCAAACTTTTAGATTCCATAACTAATGGTCAAATATTGCTGCTTTCAAACTTTGAGATTCCATAACTAATGGTCAAATATTGCTGATTTAAAACTTTAAGACTCCAAAACTAGCGATCTCAAACTTTAAGATTCCTTAACTAATGGTCAGATATTACTGATTTCAACTTTTAGATTCCATAACTAATGGTCAAATATTGCTGATTTCAAACTAGATCAAGAATTTTTAGCTTACAACACTGTATAAGAACGGTACTCTTTTTTAATAAATTAAGGGCCATAATTCTACACCATTTTGATATATAATCCAGAAAAAAATAATACAACATTGACAGAAACAAGAGCTGTCAGAGAACAGCATGCTCGCCTTTTCAAAATGCTTTTTGGTAAATCAAATGAAACCTGTTTCAATTCTTGCCCTTCACATACCCTGTATATAATAATAGTCAAAAATGATATACCTTGATCGTCTGATACCCCTTAATATTTTTATGAAGTCTAAAATCAATCCCATGCCTAGTTACTGAGACATAAACATAATAAAACTGTACATGCAAAATTTTAACCAAGTATCCAAGTTAGAAAAGGGCTATAATTTGTATAAAATTCAGTCCAAGAGTTATCCTCCTTGGTTTTCTGATGCCCCTGAATACACTCCTTAACTTTCTAGTCAATACCATAAACACTTTCTGAGATATAAGCTGGATAGAAGCTGAATTCAAAACTTTAACCAATATTTCTAAGTTAAAAGGGGGCCATAATTTGTAATATATTCTATCAAGTGTTATCTTCCTTGATAGTATGATACCCCTAAACATATTAAAGATGTTTCAAATCAATCACATGCCTGGATTCTGAGATATAAACATGAAAGAACCTTGCATGCAAAACTTTAACCAAAATTTCTAAGTTAAAAATGGGGCCATAACTTCCAATATATTCCATCAAAAGTTATCATCCTTGATAGTATGATACCCCTAAACGTATTAAAGATGTTTCAAATCTTTTATCTACCTTGGTTGTCTGATGCCCCTAAACATATTCATAAACTTTCAAGTCAATACCATGGAATGGTTATTGAGATACAAACTGGATAGTAGCTTGCATGCAAAACTTTAACCAAATTTTCCATTACATGCAAACTTTAAACAAAATTTCGAAGTTAAAAAGGGGCCATAATTTATATTATATTCAGTCAAGAGTTATCTAACTTGGTTGTCTGATGCCCTGAACATATTTATAAACTTTCAAGTCAATACCATAAATGGTTATCGAGATATAAGGTTGATAGTAAACTTGCATGCAAAACTTTAATTAAAGCTACAACGCCAACACCGATGCAAGGGCGACTACATTAGCTTTCATATTCTTCTAATAGTCCAGCTAAAAATACAAAAAAACTGATGGATAGTCCAATTACAATATGTTAAATACAAACAACCGGTCCAGGACAAAGAAAAAAGCAACAAAGCTAATTTGGAAAAAAAATACACATACATTACAGATATGGACTTTGACATGAGAGAGGATGTTGGACTTTCATGTCTGAAAACGAATGGTTTAAAGATTGTCTAAAATATCATGATATTTATAAGATAAAAAATATCTATAAGACAAGAAAATATCTAAAACTAAAAAGGGGTGACATTGCAGCATGTTTTGAAATAATTTGAACTGGAAGAGTCTTTTTTTTTTATTACAGAAACTTGTAAAATGTCTCCCTTCTTAACTATTTCATACTGAAAATGTCAAACAAATTATAGACAGATGAACTGATAAAAAGGCACACAAAAAGATAAAGAATAATGGAAAATCATCATGAGGTTGGAGACAAATTATATTTTCTTAAAATAAATTTAAATGTTTATAATCAATAATATATAAAAAAATATTTTATGAAAAGATTTCATGTATTTTCTAAATTTCTGTACAGTTTTTAATATTGTTTTTGAAAGATGTATAGGTCTGTTTGTTTGTTTTAATAGACAAGGACTATTTGACTGACACTATGTGGCACAGTTACAACACATGTACATACTGCAGCTAGGTACCTGAGTTTTCCTGTGGAGGAGTGTGTGGAGTCAGGTCTGCAAACATGTACATAAACAGTAAGGCATCTATAAACATGCATACAAAGTCCTTGCTTTAGACCTCACAAGTTACAAGTACTCAACCGACAAAAGTAAGTCATTTATTTTTTATCTCCTTTCTTCTCTCATGCTCATTGTTTCTCTAATTCCTAGCACCTTCATCACACATGTCTCTTAAAACCACATGTATATAAAATAAATGAAAGTCATAAATATTCAAACATACACACAAACAGTTCTCAAACATTCCTACTGTAGCCTGTTGTTGTCTTTCCATTTGTTTTTATTGCCAGTATTTGGCAATATTCTCAATGCTAGAAAGTATAAATTTCCCATTAAGAAGGTAAAAATTGAAAATGAATCTTCATAGAAAAACAGGTTCAGTTATGCCATATAAATGAAGATAAGGGAGTTTTTTTTCCAAATAGGAATCTTATAAATAGTTTTCAGATAAACAGACCAATATATTCTTTAGTTTCATTCCGTAGTTTTGTTGCATCAATAATTTTTACCAAAAATTCTAACATCTTTGTACAAAATTTACAATCTGAAGGATAAAGGTCATCTTCTCAAAACTGATAAAAATCTCTGCTCTAGTTAACATCGCATGAGCCTTAACCCTTTCCCTCATATAGACTCATTTTGACGCACTCAATAGGTACCACATAAAGCCTGATCTGCAGAAAACCACAGTTAAACCTTACCAAATTTAATTACAAAATCCTCATTTCCAGACCACTGAGGAGCAGCGAACAGCATAAAACCTGATCAGCCTGTGAGTTACTCGCAGGCTGATCTGGTTTTATGCTGTTCGCATAGGTCTTTTCATGGTTTCCTCTATGAGGGAAAGGGTTAACCCTTTACTTCATACAGACTCATCTGATGCAATGACAAACAGAGAAGACCCAGATCAGATAAGTCCTGGAGGAGGCTGTCTGCTTAGGGTCTCCTCTGTTTGTTTATACAGTAGTGAAGCTCATATTCTACACAGTCTGCATAGCAAAGAAAAAAATGCAGTTTAAGATGCTATTTAGTAAATAAATATTCACTGAGTCATAAATAATTCTATGCCCCTACCTCCGTATACCTGCTGGCTATTCCAGGCCTTTGTTTCACAAAACGAAATTTCCCTCAAATTCTTTTTAAGTACACTTTTCAAATGATTAAAAAATTCAAGGCAATAATCTGTGAAAACATGATGAAAGACCATACATACATAACTTAATTCCCTTTTTGTATTTACTGTGATATAAAACAGAAAACTTAAATGAAATACCAATTTCAATATTCATCTTTAGTCCAAAAGCAAAAGTACAGAGTCCTTTTGAGGGCTGATGGCAAAACTGTTTTAGTGCATAAAGACAAAGAAGAAAATGGAACAGTTTCACAGAAGGTCCTTGATTTAAGAAAAGTTTAAAAAGCTCTTTGTATCCAGGTAAGATGTATGTTAAATGTAAATGACCAACTTACGTAGACTGCCTAGAGCTGTGAGCACTCTTTGTGCCAAGGCTCTTCTCACGCTCCAACATCAGCTGAAATTTTTTCTCCATCGAGCTGGGTCCCTTCTCGGCATGTTTTGGCCTGTCCCTGTACAGCTTGAGCTTGGTCTCCTTATAGAGGTTGCGCTGATCTGCGATCCGGATAGCTGGTTTATGCACCAGGAAGTCCCCTTCCATCAGGAACTGGTCTGCCAGCCGCGGAAACTCTTTGTCTTTACTCTGAAGTACACATTGTTTCATCAAATTTTACTGACAAAATCTCTAATATCACTAAACATTGATTACAATACATACATTGAATAGAAGTATCATCTCATAGGTCATGTTATATCATTTGTATTATCTTTATTGTTTATAATTTGGGATACATTTTAGATACAATGCTCCTATTATGCTGTGATATTTAATTAAGAAGTTAATTTATCTTATAAATATGTATATCATGTATGTTTATTATTTACACTTAAATACTATGCAATTAATATTTATTTTGTTTGAATACATAACAACAATTGACATACACAACTTGTGAAGACAAGAGGAACCATTAATGATAATGATCATAAATTTCATTTTCTGTGACTCATAAGTCATAGGCATAACTGGGTGGTTATCTAATATACCTGTGAGTATACTGAGTATTGTATTTGTACTTGCATATGACTGAATTAGTTTGCTAAATGTCACAAACAAAAATTTATATATTTAACAAATCCTATCAGAATTCAGATTCAACACTTTCATTTACCCTCTGCAGAATTGTCTTACTCCAATATTTTTCATGAACCTTTATCTTGAGTGATTATCTATACGATATGGATGCAAAAATATGGAAACACAATAAAAGTATACCAAATTCATAAATTAGCATGACCTATGACTTAAATCTGCTTGGTAACTATTAACCCTTTCCCTCATAGAGGACACCATGAAAAGATCTATGCGAACAGCATAAAACCAGATCAGCCTGCGAGTAACTCGCAGGCTGATCAGGTTTTATGCTGTTTGCTGCTCCTCAGTGGTCTGGAAATGAGGATTTTGTAATTAAATTTGGTAAGGTTTAACTGTGGTTTTCTGCAGATCAGGATTTATGTGGTACCTATTGAGGGCGTCAAAATGAGTATATATGAGGGAAAGGGTTAAGCTGATTGTGCTTTACAAGCTGTGATCTCATATGAGCTAAAGTAGTTACAAAAGACATTTACCTGGCACTAATTGGTCATTCTGATGCTGTGAGAGGAGTATTATCAAAATACTAAGCCTACAAACGTAACCCTTTCCCTCATATATACAAATTTGAGCATAAAATCGAGATCTTTTTAATTTGTAGCAAAATTTCTCTTGTATGTAAATGATGCTGTAAACCAATTTTGACAATATCATACATATTATTTCCCATCATTCACATCAAAGTACACATCCTCTGTAAATGATGTGGTTTCTACACTCACCATCCTGGTGAGGGGCAGCAATTCTGGAGGGGGTATTGGTTTGGGATGGTACACATTGAGTCCAGGTCTCAGGTGTGCTTGATTCACTGGTCTGGTGCTTGTTTCCGGTTGAGCCAGGCCATCTGCCGTGGTGGGTGCCGTCATCACCCCAGGCTAAGAAGCAAATATTTTTCCTTAAGACTTGCAATACACAAAAATTTACTTAGAAGACAACCATAACCTAATATATTCATAAACCTCTTATGAAATAACTGAATTTTAAATGGGGAATTTCTATCAGTTGAAGTCCCTTACAGAAAACACTGAACAAAATGTGTATTTTTATATATCATTAATCTCTCTTGATAGGCAAGATGATTTATAACTAAACTTTGACAAAAGCAATGCATGAATAATTAGCAAATAACAGCAAAAAGTATCTACTCTGTGTTTATGTGCATATTCATAGTACATGTATGTCCTGTAAGGTACAATCACGATTTCAGCAAAAATCACAGTTGTGATAATTAAAACACTAGTGAATCTACAGTAGCACCTCATGAAAATGGTCCAATATTTGGCACTAACATTTCACTATAGAGTACTTACTCTGCTGTCAGTTGGAGTTCTTCTTCCTCCTTCCTGGGCACCTAGAAAACAACATAGAATTTAAGCAATTGTGTAGAGACTGATTAGAATTGGCAAAATATTAATTAAATGATTTAGGAGCTGTTACTGTTAAGTGCTTAAGGCAAAACCTGACAAATTAATATGACTGAGACTTCATGCCAACAGATACTGAGACAAATCTGGTGAAGACTGGACCAAGAGTGGTTGTACAGTAACAATTTAGAATCAGAGTGTCATTATTCATTTACCGTAGTGTCTGAGGTAATTTATGTGGCCTGAATTTCACAAAACATCTCAAATTGAAATTTTCCAACTGAAAAATCTCACTTACTTTATCACCACAAATATGACTGTAGTTAAGACAATCTAAATTTACGATGTTTCATGAAACCTTACTGAGTTTTTAATAGGAAATGGACTATGTTCTTACTGATTTGCTAATAGGAAATGGACTATGTTCTTACTGAGTTGCTAATAGGAAGTATGTTTATACATGTATGGCAAAATCTAAGCTAATTAACCTCTTAATCCATTGCATTTAAATCTGCTTGCTTTGTCAACTTTTCTAGTTTATATCAATCATCAGTAACTAGGGTGACAAAAGTTATCTAAGGTCATTGTTGTCTTAATTAGCATACTTATTTTTCACTTATCAGTAATAAGACATGTGAAGAAGAGCAAACTCCAAACAAGTGTCCATTTTAAATAAACCCTTTTTGGGACAAACACTGATTCAAACAATTCAAACTCTTGCATTATATTGAACAAGAGTGTTATTTGGAACACATGTGTCACCTGCTGAGGTGTGACGGCTAAAGTGTGACAGACAGACAGACGATGTAAAAGTGATCCCTGTGTCACCCTCGGCTTACAACAGGTGACACAAAAAAAGTCCATATAAGCACAAATCCAACCTGATATCATAAACCTACTTTATAACAATTAGCCTAGAAAAAGAAACTGAGCTGGTTTACTCACTATCATACTGTGACAACATAGTTGTCTCCCTTTTGCCCTCCGTCTGAACTGGACGAACAGACAGCAAAGCAGCATCGTAGAACTTGTCATACATCGTGTGAACACGACCCGCCAGCTTGTCTAATGCAATTTTCTGAATGATAGAATGTAGAAAAAAATCTTTTTAATAATCACTCAATGTATACAGGTAAGTCACCTTTACTGGTATTTGCAAATTTGAAAAAAAGTGTAATTCTCTGTATTGAATGAGTAGTAGTGGAGAAAATAGATGTCCAGTAAATTAAAAATTGCAATGCACAATGAAATATAGCAAGGAAGACGTGAATATAGAATATGCTCTTCATTACTTCAAGTTTTTTAAGGATAAATAATCAGAGGATTTTGGCTGGTTAAATGCAGTTTAAGGCCCTCATTCATCAATCTCCTGAGTCTAAATTTCAGACTTATACTCAGAACATATTAAATTGGTAGTTACTTCAGTGAAAAAATAATCACTCTTTTATAAACTCAGAGACATATTGAGGTAAGAGTAAGTCTGGTGTTCCAAGTATTGGGTCAACAGTATATTTATTAGGCATTACATAATTATTGGATCTTGACCCAACAGTTTCTGACTTCATAATGAAAATGTCAATACTTCAAAAATATACAGAAACAGAATTTGAATTACTTACAGAGAACACAGTCAACAGTATTAAACTCCTGTCTTATTTCATATTCATACAACCAATAAATCTTTTAAAACCAATTAGGACACGTCTTGATACCATGGTGATTTTATTCAGGACTCCTTATAAGGTGGGGTTTTACAACATTTTGGAGAACAAGCAATTAACCCTTTCCCTCATAGAGAAAACCATGAAAAGACCTATGCGAACAGCATAAAACCAGATCAGCCTACGAGTAACTCGCAGGCTGATCAGGTTTTATGCTGTTCGCTGCTCTCACTGGTCTGGAAATGAGGACTTTATAATTAAATTTGGTAAGGTTTAACTGTGGTTTTCTGCAGATCAGGCTTTATGTGGTACCTAATGAGTGCGTCAAAATAAGTCTATATGAGGGAAAGGGTTAAAGGGTTGATACGTACATGGATATCAGTAATATCACTTCCCTTCCTTCTGGACCTCCACGGCAAATCTGAAAAGCCTCTTTGTGCTGAAACAAAGGGATAAAGAAATATTGATCAGATGTAAATTTTTTTCAAAAGAATTTCAACCCTAGGATGCTCTATGCTGACCTCAAAGATTCCAGGATAACATCATGTAAGAGCCAAAAATATACTGTAAATATACCAGAGCTCATCAGTCCATGAAGTTAAACTACTACTTTGTTCATTTTTTATAAATTTGAATCATGAAATATAAAAAAACATAAAAAGTTTTCAGATTTGTTTACAATTATTCATTGTGTAACAAAACACACTGTGCTTTCTGATACCATGCTCTGAGTTCATTTACATCTGATCCATCCATTCACTTACCATATTATCTTATTATTGATTTACAATAAGACTATTCAACGCCATGCTATGTAACAGAAAATCTTGATCAGTCTGAAAGGATTCTCCAGACATGAAGTTTAATTCATTTTATTGCAATGGCAAACAAAACAGACCCAGATCAGACAGCTCCTAAAGGAACTGTTAGATCAAGTTCTCCTCTATCTGTACATGCAACCTTGTAGCTCAGATTCAACACAGTCTGAGTAGCAAAGAAAAATCCTCGGTAAATTAATATTCATTTTGACCATAACTGTGTATATGAATATTCATGAGGTAAAGGGTTAAGAAGTTACCTCTTCATCTCAAAGGTCCTGAAGAATAGTAAACAGTATTATGCAAGATATGCTTTAACTGAAAAATGTTTATAATATAATTAGGTTTATACTAGGTTAAGTATATATATAGTATAAATGCAATGCTTGTCATATAAAGATAAAATATCATAAAAAAAAGAACATACGTTTTTCAATGAAAGACCCAGGTAAGGCCAATCCAACGTTGTGATAGGAGAGGGGATCAAGCTCCAGTAACACATCCGAATACTGAGAGTATTCAAATCTATGGTGTTCTGAAAACCAGTAGTCCCGTGCTCTATCCTCTTCCTCTGCTGATGGGACCTCACACTCTTCCTCCTTTTGTTTGATTTCTTCCAGCACTACACAAAAGACAAGGCACAGTTACAAAATGGGAAAATGTTGCATACATAATTGCCTATTAAGACACAACTCAAAGAAAAAAGACATTTTAAACAGCCAGTATCAAACAGTTCAATAGTCTGCTGATGAGATTGTATAATTCAAAGTTGTTGGAACTGAATTCCACATAGAAATGAAAAATAAAATCTATTTTACAAGTCAGGTTTGGAATGTCTAGTAGGTCTGTTATGAAACTTTAACGAAACAACAACAAAAAACATAGTTTTTCTCACAATCGGCACTCCCCTGAAATTCAACATTTACAGAACAGCTGCCAGTGACAGGACACTGAAGATGGATATAATGCAGTATGTGTGATAGACATTATTTGGTGTCTCAATAGCTGATGGTAATGCACAAATGCATCTAGGGGTTCAATTCTGGGTTACATACTTCAGAGGGAACAGTGGTCGTCCTTCCAAATACCTGGGTTTTCTCTGGGTCGTCCATTTTTTCCCCACAATAATTTAGAGTGATTTACGAAAGTTGTGAGAACTGTTTCTAAATCAATTCTAAAAAATTTAAAGATCAAACTTACAAGTAAAAAATTAAAGATCAAACTTACGAGTAATTGACAAGATCAGTAATTTTGTACAACTGCATTATGCAACATAGGTAGTTTTACGTATTTCAAAAACATAACTCTTTGGATTCCTACAAAGCTGTTGTTTCTACTGAAAAGGTTTAGTACCTAGAGGCCAATCAATCCCTTAGTGATCTCAGGCAATCTTCACACATCATGTTAATAATAATACAAAAATATTGGTCTATATTTTCAAAGTTTGTTTGTCAGATAGACATGCAATGCAATTTAAAACTTTCTGATAACTACATGTTTGTACCATATCAATTAATAAAAGTTATATTTTGGTTAAACGACAGCAAACAAATATATTTCTGCAATTATTGGCACATATATATAACATAATAAAGATTAAATACCAGACATACTAGCACAAATTATTTCTTATGTTCTATGATTTTTAGAAAAAAGACAGTAGATAAGTCTTTGTCTCTTTCATTTTTGCATAACAACACTGTATCCTTTGATTAAATCAGCCCATACTACTGAACTCAGACCAATCATAATTGTTATGATAAACCAAAATGTACCAATTGTACATTATTTATTTCATGCTTTCTGGTAAAAGATAGAGAAATTCATATATATGTATTCATAAATGATGGCTTAATATTATACATAACATTCATGCCTATTTTAACCCTTTCCCTCATATAGACTCATTTTGACGCACTCAATAGGTACCACATAAAGCCTGATCTGCAGAAAACCACAGTTAAACCTTACCAAATTTAATTATAAAATCCTCATTTCCAGACCACTGAGGAGCAGCGAACAGCATAAAACCTGATCAGCCTGTGAGTTACTCGCAGGCTGATCTGGTTTTATGCTGTTCGCATAGGTCTTTTCATGGTGTCCTCTATGAGGGAAAGGGTTATGGTAACATCACACTGACTTAGCTGGGTTTAAATAATTATACATGATGTTAACTCAGTTAAAGAGACATCAAATTGTGTAACTGAGACTCTGTAAAGAGAATTTCAAAGGCACAAGAGAAAGAAAGAAAGAAGGAAAATATTGGGAAAAGAGTGAAAAATAGCATGATATAAAAGCAATAGTGTTTATTTTATGGCAAGTTTGTAATTTATTTCCCAAATCACATTTAATCATAGAAATCTTGGCCCATGCAACCATTTGTAAACATTCTATGATCATTTTCTATGACCAATCATGAAATAAATCACAATTTTACTATTAAATAAACAAATATTCTCTGATAATAAATGTGTGTGTAACATGCTTAAGTATGAGAAAATGTTTATCAGAACATGTGTTTGTGAACGTGACATATAACTACTAATTGTGACTCCTAGGTGAAGAGTTCTGTGGCAAGCTGCAAATCTCAACTTTTTGGTGAATGATAGTTCATGGCCCATGTGATTCATTTAACTCCATTTTTGGTCAATTTTCTTTGTATAAGAATGATTTCTGTGATATTGTATATTCCAAACCTATTGGATAAGTTTGATACAAGCACACTCACATAAACAAACACAACATTTAAGCATATTCATAAAAATATGAACACATCAAGGTACATGTGAAGTTTAAGCATATTATAAAGGTAAATCTTCATTGTTTTGTTGCTTGTTTGCTGTCTTTTTTACAAGTATGTTAACCCTTTACCTCATGTAGGCAAACATAGCAGACCCTGATCAGACAGCTCCTGGGAGGATTTGTCTTATCAGGGTTTCCTCTGTTTGCTCATATAATACTCTAGCTAAGATTCTACACATTCTGAACAGCAAATAAAAATCTATTGATTCATACACCATGACAAGTTCAAGAAATAATCACTCATTGAGTCATAGATTTGCACATGAATATTCATAAGGTAAAGAGTAAATAAGCATAAGTGTTTAATCATCACTCGCAAACAACTCATGGTAAAAGACATGGAGTTTTGAGTAAACCTGTTCATACAAGAAAAAACAAACACATATACAGACAATATCAATTAGTATTTCTAAGCACAGAATATTCCAAGAAATTAGAAGCAACAGTCTATTCACTCTGTATGTTGTCCAGCACACAAGAAAATACTTACACATGTCACGAAATGTTACACGTCGTTGGCCTAATACAGTACAGTGTCCATTTATTTATCAAGATCATTATTCAACCATACTATGACACAAATTACTTAAATTCATTCAATCATATTCATGATCAACTTTGATCACTTGGAGATGTGGACGAAATATGAGTCATCTAATGAGAATTCAAAACATTATTACTAGATAAAGTTAAAAAACATATCTTTTACTACTTTTTGGAAGCAAGTATCTTGTAAGGCCTTGAAAAATTTCTTAGAGAAATGAGCCATCATTAAAAACCCACATGTAACTCATTCCATTAAACTCTATATATCACCTGTGGGGTTATTACCGGTAACTTAAATTTGTTCATTATCAATTGGAAAGCAACACTTTGATAGGTCACAACAGTTCTAATCAGTGTCCCAGGACTGACAGACATAATGAAACGTAAAAGGCAGGTGTTGATAGAATCAAACTTGCAACCTTCAGGTCTGCTGCCAATTAATACTACCTTTGGACCATGGCGTCATTTTGGACTCAGAGTCAGGCTTTAACCAAAGTGCTACTTTCTACTAATACACTGGCAGTGTGAGCTGCTGCTTTCTAAGGGGACAGGGCATGCCAGCTGTCTGATAATATGATTGATGCATGAATGAAGTACCAATATACTGGTGATGGTAGGGAATACTGATGAGAAAAGAAAGAAACCAATGCAAAATATTAAAGATATTTATCCTTTTCAGCTAAAATGACCATTAATGGTGTATGGATATCACTCTCAGATTAACCTGTGTATTTGCTGTTTATATTTTTAGATGCAGAAACTTATAGATATTGAAAGTATAAATCTTGTTTACCCTTTTTTGTTGGTTTTCTTTTTGGTGACTGGACTTTGACACTTTTGTTATTTGGCACCTCTGTTATAAATGCTGAAATTGAAGTCAAAGAACAAATCTAAATTAGTCATGCCCTTATATCATTTTATACTTAAGTTTTATGATAAGATATAAAACTGAGTTACTTAGTAATCAAGTGGTTACATGCAATTCTTTTTGCCAAAATTACTTTACTTCAGTCTGTGATTTTTCTCAACTCAATACATGTAATATCAATTATTATATTTTCTGTAATAATATGCTTGTACAAGTAATGGCATTAATGCAAAATAGCTATTCTGTGATTTTAGTCTGTGATTTTTCTCAACTCAATACATGTAATATCAATTATGCTTGTACAAGTAATGGCATTAATGCAAAATAGCTATTCTGTGATTTTAGTCTGTGATTTTTCTCAACTCAATACATGTAATATCAATTATTATATTTTCTGTAATAATATGCTTGTAAAAATTAAGTAATATCAATTATTATATTTTCTGTAATAATATGCTTGTACAAGTAATGGCATTAATGTAAAATAGCTTTTCTCCCTGTCAAGTAATACAGAGTTCTGTATCTTAAAAATCCTCAACTTGAGATGTAACATGAAAGGCAGGGCTGGAGGGTAATCCTGCTAATTCAATGAATAAATTCTGCTCTGAACAACCTTTTAATAACAACTTTTTATGGAGAGATGTAGGTTAGTACGGGTATGTTTGGCTTTAAATAACAGACAGACTCAATAACTTTCATGTTTTCATTACTTTTTCAACCTTGAATTTTTATACTGACAAGAGTGTTCTTTGGAACATGTGTGTCACCTGCTGAAGCGTGACAGAAAAAGTGTGATGGACAGAAAGACGAATGGATGGACAGACGCACAGACGGATGGACAGACAGACAGCAGGTGACAAAATAAAAACTATGTTGACTATGGATGGTCAGTCTGAGTCTCTCTATAAACAAAAAATATGTGAGCAAATATTTTTTCCATACTAGTTAAAATGGTAATAAAGCCAGTGCCATCATTCATTTCTGGGCAGGTTATACCTTGTGTGTCCTGGCCATCCTCACTGTAGTGTGGAGTACCGGTACCTGACGTCTCAGACATGTCACCCCTCTCTGTGGTCTCTTCTTCCGAATCTCTGTCCTGCGTCTCTGTCTGTGATCCAGTCACGTCCTCCGTCATATCTCCTCCACGATCCTCAGTTGTGGTCTCAGTGTAGTCCTCTGTCTGGTCCTCCATGTCCTGACTCTCTGTCTGTCCACCTGTCACCCTGCTACCTGGGTCCTCACTCCTCATTGTCTCCCCTGCAGTTGTTGTCACCTTACAAGAAAACCCTCTTTTAGAACATTGCAAATTCAATTTCCAAGATTTTTTGTTCTCTCAATTTAGAGGACAATATAGATGCTGAAATACTGCAAGCACTACAAAATTCCTCTTTAAGAATCAGGAAGTGTCAGTAATGTATTGCACAGCCATATGAAGTTATCCCATAACCTCATAAATATACATGTGCATTTATGAATTGAATACTTGTATTAATTTAGTGATCTTGAAATGGTATATGAAATAATGGATTTTCCTGAGTTAAAATATTGTATATTGTAGGCTTAAAACACATGTCTACACGAGGTAAAGGGTTAATAATTGATTAATCATGTAGTTGCAAAATGCTTCCCTGCAGTAACTGCACAGACACTTTCAGTTACTTAAGAAAGCAACAATTTAAATAATGTAAAACATCAGTTACTGTATTGGTATTAAACAGAAATAAAATTTCCTAAAATGTAGTTTGATACTATGAAAAACCCTGTATATCATATAGGCTCAATTTGGCTAGTTGGCAAACAGAGCAAACCATATCAGGGTCTCTTCTGTTTGCAATATTGCAGCTCATATTTTACACAGTCTGCATGGCAAAGAATGGTCCATTGTTTTATATACCATTCAAAAATTCATTAAATTAAGATTCACCAAGTCATAAATTTGTATATGAATATTCATGAGGTAAAAGATCCCGGTGAATTTACACAAAGAGTTACGGGAGTATTGACAGTCTGGGGAACGGAAATATTTACCTCGTCAGCATATCTCTGACTGTGAGTGTCCTGGGAGTCTGTTTCCCCGGGGGCAGGCATTCCTCCCATCTGTGGCTGACCCTGGGATTCATAGTCTGATTCCGACTCCCAGTCAGGAGCCCTAGATTTCAGGATTGGTCCACTCATGGGAGGCATCCCCTGGAGACCGGGTGGCATGCCAGCAGGCATCCTGTCATCTGATTCAGAATCACTGTCCTGTAACCCTTGTCTACCAGCCATCTTCTGCTGGGCCATCAGGAATGATTCAGCACCTACACACAGGTACATATAATCAATACCTTTACATATAATAGTCTCTTACTCCAAGCTTCATGCATGGATATCTTTGATAGCACTGAAGGACAGCATGATATGAAGTACTTTAATAGTAAAATTAGTACAAACATTTTAGGTGAGTATCCTTTTCTTGTCAGCAGGGTTCTCACTTTTGGAAAGTAGACATCTTGACAAAGAGATGCCAAAAAAGTTGGAGTCCTCCAGTATAGTCTTAAGAAATACTAAGAACAAAAACAGGAGTTCTTTTCCAAAAAAATGAAGTCCAAAAGTCCAGGAGTGAGAACCCTGGGACAACATACATTTAGCTGGGCTTTTCTTCCTACTTAATCAAGGGCCGTTCATAGGTATCTTCCCCTCTGAATTTTTTTTAATTCATGCAGTTTTCCACAAATAGCTATGTAATCCAGGATTTTTCTTTCCTCAGTGAAAAGAAAATGGCAATTCTCACCCCCACCCATTCAAAATATAGTATAAAGGCGCTATCCTCATCATTTGAAAAACAAGTAATTGGTAATGCATGTAACACATGAGTCCCCTACCGGTGAGGTGCATAACTTTTTCATTACCATAGCAACCAGAATTTTGATCCGAGAATAACAAACAAACCAAATGTGCAGAATCTCCATATAGCCATCTATTCATATACAAAGTACATATTTTAACTTAAATATTTTTTTTTATCTTAAACAGTTTTTAAGTTATCGCAGGATCCAGATTTCCAGACAGACGGACGGACAGACAGACGGAGGGAAAACCTATAGTCTGGTGTAAACACTGGTAGGGGACTAAAAAGACCTGCATTTAGGCTGACAATGCTGTATACTGTTATAAAAAGGTCTACACACCTGAGGAAGGAGTGTCAGCAAGGCCAGCTCTGCCCTGCTGCTGGTACGGGGGGTAGTCAGATCCAGAGTCGCTGGCAGAGAACATGGCTGCTCTGTGTGTTGTATCAGACTTTATCCCTATTGACATGTTGCGACCCATACGCTGAGGGTCTCCCACATAGCTGCTTGCGCTACTCTTTTCACTGTCACTTCCCAAACGAGAGCGGAAGGTTGACCGGTCAGGAGATCGAAATCTTTTCTTTGGTTTCTGAGTTGGCTGGATCTGAGAAAAAACAAAAAAAACAAAACTTAAAGTAATCATTATAGAGAAATCTCTGAATGCCCTAAAGGCATTCTTTATACTGTATGTTTATTCTTTATGAAAGCCAGTTGGTATCAATACCTTTAGAACAGCCCTTGTGTTTGTGTATCTTCCTTATGATTAATATGCAGATGAACACCAAAAGAATTAGGTACTTTAGTAGATGGAAGAACAGAAATTCTCTTAAGACCACCACAGGTAACTTGAGTAGTTTCTGAATTTATATCTTTTCATTATTCTCAATGATCATATAAAATCAGAAAACATTATTCAAAAGTTGTTCTGATTGTCAGCAAATGACTGTGACTGCAGAATGTCCAGTGTCAATAATTGAAGAACCATGCCAAAACAGATGCATAGACAATGTTACATCCTACAGACAAATTTCATACAGCTTATTTTTAGTATGTACACATGCCTACTGACTCAACTAGACTTATAACTTTTACAAACACTCGCAAATTCAGTTTAGTCTGTGGCTCCAGTCAATACATTATAATTATACTTCTCCTACCCTGAGCCTGGCCTTGCCACACAGCACTCCCATTCTGTCCTCCAGCCACATCACTCTCTTCCTGGCCTCATTAATGTCCCCTTCCTGCTTCTCTAAGGCCTCCTCAAGTTCAGCACGTGCAAAGCTCAGTTCTGTGTTTATCTTTGTCAATACCTTTTGAAAAATAAACAGTAAGACTCATAAATTAAACAAAAGATGACAAGCAAAGTCAAAATATCCTTTTTTCTTCTATTTTTTTTTTGTGAATATAATACGACACCTATTTCAGTTCAGCTTTGAGAAAAATATGATAAAAGGCCAGTTTAATTTTTTTTTTTAATTTTGCTGCGTCATTCTTTATGAACTTCACAATATTGAAAAAAAATTGTTCTGTGTAATGAGCATCATAAATTTATTCATGGCAATGGTATCACAGTGTGATGACTTTCCTTAAACTCATCATCTAAACATTGCCAGTAATCCAGCATATAATTACTTACAATACTTATAATATCTAACATCTACTTTTATTATAGCCAATACAATCATGTAGTGCCTCAATATATACTTATTCAATAAATACAGTCAAACCTGTCTTTAGCAGCTAGCCAAGGGAACCAGGAAAAGTGGCCATTTAGTCAAGGTGGATAAGTTCTTCTTCTTCTATTGTAATGGCAAGCAATCATTTTCTGATTATTTTGGCCATATTTTAGACCTTGCTGTCAAGGACAAAGTTAAATATGGAATAAAATGTCAGTTTGGGAATATAAAAGCTGACTGCTAAAAACAGGTTGGCTGATTTATGCAGATGTTCGCTATTTCAGATTCAACTGTACCTGCAAAACCATGATGGCCTTCTCTGACTTCTCCTTACATTCCTGTACTGCAGCCCGACATTTATCCAGCTGGTCATCAGAACGGGCTGACTCCAGGTCTAACAAGGAACTCTTCAAGTCTGCCTGCAGCTTCACTACTGCCTCTAACTGCCATGTGAACATTAAGTTAATATTTAGAGAGACCTTTTACCTCTCCACAGCTGAAGAGCATAAAATGCAGAGTCTTCATACTTAGACAATATACAAAATTTGCAATGGCAATGAAAAAAGAATGTACAGATTGTAAATGGAATGGTCTAATAATTCCTTGAGGTTGGACATGTTTGGCAAAGAACTTGAAGAATTGTCATATTCTAGGAATAATTTAGATGTCCTATTTTTTTTATTGAGTTACACAAGTTTATAACTAGATGTCATGTGTTTATAAATTATTTATTATTTAATTTATTACTGCTAGTGTAATAAATAGCAAAAAAATATGTTTTTATATACTAATCATTTGCTTGTTTATGGCCAGAATATTGTTTCCAAGGAGATACAGGTAGACTTAAAATCACAAAGGAAGTTTTTAGGGACTATCAAGGGACCAGGCACGGAGCTCAAGGAATTCAAAATTGCATGTTTGAAGAGTCCATCTGAAATTCAAATAGAATAAGAAGGGCTAAATCAAAGGACCATGCTTGTAGCTCGAGTCAGTCGTATTTAAACACATCGCCCCATCGGGGGATTGCATGACCACTGTAGATACAATGTATCAATTTTACCTGCTAAACAATTGCCAATACAGTAGGTAATTATCATACTGAATAAAACTCATGGAAGGTGATCCAAATGGTGTGGTGGCAGCGATCTTCCATTTTGCTTGGCATCTTAGCAGGACAAAAAAGTCCAATTACATTAAGCCATTATTTTACTTAGTGGTGCAAAATCTTGTAACATTTTTTTTTTACTGCCCAAACAATATAAACATGACATATTGATGAGCCTCAAAATAGTGGCACCCATAATACAATGTTTGCAATTTTTGAAGTTATAAATTATTATGAAACATTGACTTTTTATCCTAAACCTTATTTTATATCAAAGTATTTTGCAGCATTTATTTATCAATAGCATTGCTTTTTCCTTTCACATTGCCAGATGGAGATAGGAATTTTAACTCACAAAAATCATGATCCCTTAATTACCTGTTCTTCCATCAGTATATCTGACCTATGCTGGACAGAGTAGTTGGACTGAAGAGCCACCCCACTTTTAAGTGTTACAGGTCGGTCCATTTTCTTTTCTTCTTCTTATTTTCTTTTGTTCCCTGAAATGATAATTTTATTATGGTTATGAACATAAGCACAATAAATCATTTTTGCAATATGTATGTGGTTAAACAAAAAAAATTCAGTATAAGTAATCTTGTTTGGTAAATAGTTTTTTTTGGGAAAAGGTTTGTAATTCTTCTCAAATGAGGACCAATAAGGTCCTGTAATGCTCATCTAGGTACAATAGCTCTATATAACATAAGACAGCCTGCTTGACTATTATATTGCTTGTCAATGAAAAAATAAATATCACAATTAAAGGCAAAATAAGAATCTTGCATTACCAAATGTAAACAAGAGCAATAAACATGTATCCAAGTTTTAAGCAATATCTGAATAATGGGTTCAGTGAAGAAATGAGTTAGTTAAGAAAAAGATAAATCATTTTTGGAGAGCATAATTATGTCAAAATCCAAGACAGAGTTATGTACTCTTGCCATGTACAAGTAGAATTGATGGTCTAAACAGGTATTAAAAGTTTCAAAGCAATACCTAAAGAACTCGAGTGAAAAAAAAAAAGGATGTGGTATGACAACCTTAACTGAGATTCTAAATAAAAAAGGGACATAACTCTGTTCAAATTCATGTCAGAGTTATGTACTCTTGCCTGACCCCCAACGCAGGTATGCAATTCAATGTGTAAAGTATAATGGATATCCAATGAAAGAAATCGGAGATAATACTCAAAATAAAAATATTATACAAAAAAATTTAATTAAGTCCAAAATTAGAAGGGACATAATTATGTGAAAATATTTGAGAGAGTTACAGTTCCTGTTTATACAGGTTGGTCTGATGATGACACATGTGAAGTTTGAGTGACATCCATTTAGTTATAGTGGAGATAATGTCAATGTTAAACAAAAATTTCTTTAACATATTTTTACCAATTTGCACATGCGCAGACAAAAGTTTAAACCCACTTTAATTGGACATATCAATGTATAATCATGACTTAATAACAGTAATATATATATAGTACTAAATACGATCCAGATAATATTCCTAAGTTAAACTAAATAAATATGAGTATGTGGTCAAAACGTACAAAAAAAATGGCACGTGGTAATGGGTCGTACTGACTTACTAATTGGGCCGATTTGACAAGGCCCAAATTGACCAAGAATTTGGCAGCAGTTACCTGTATCATGACAATTTCAATAGATTACCTTGCACGCTTACACTGCAGTTTCATGACCCTGTATATATAGAGACCCAGGTCGCTTCAATCTGGTTTCATTGGATAAGAAACTATTCTTTTAAAAATGTGTACACAAAAAACACATTTGTATGCAGTTTTAATCTGTCTTTTATATACATTTTAGACGACTGTTAAGTTTGTTTATATTGAACATCAATCTTACTTTCAATAATGTTTTTGACTTTTTGTTAATATTTCCACGGGAAGTGCAAAGACCTAAGATCTCTGATTAATTAAAACGTCACGGTCACGATTCTCTGAGTAGCATCGCCTATTACTTACCAGATTTATTTAGACCATGCTACGGAAAATAACTTGGATAAATTTTCTTAAATTTAGCCATGTTAGTCTAGATGACATTGCTCCAGGGGCTTATCCTTCACATGCAAACTTCATTTTACTTTTATTGGACACTTGCTGGCAACTTTGTTTACTTCCGGTGTCCGGTCCTTTAAAATAAACACACATGTGTAATTATTACAGATATCGTCCACTATTTGATAAAATAGTCAGAAAGAGAAGACAAACAGGTTATAGGAATATATATTCATAAAAAGGTAAAATATATGTCTTTATTATTATATTTTCATTCACCAAAGTCCCATACTGCATAATTTTTGTAGCTGTCACTGTGGGTGTGTATGTGGATACCGCGATTAGTGTTTGTCCGAAACATTGCGAAAAATTGAGCTGTAGGAATACTTCCGAAGAACTCGATTACGACTTCCTTTTTCCGCCATCCCTGCATATAGGTACACATTAAAACTGAAACACTTTACAAAATCGCCAAGCATCCTGATAATTTAACCATCATTTTATAAAAGAAAGACTTTGTAACATTGTTTAATATCTTTTCTGCATTTTAAATGATCATAAAAGGCAGATCTGAGACGTAATTACTATAAACTGAAGATATTATTTCAATGATGTGTTTTGTTTTTCTCCTAATTTTCTATACCTACTGTAAATAGACCTGGGACACGGGCAACATTCAACAAGTTTGAGATTCTTTCAATAACATGATTGCTTAAAACTATGCTGAGATTGTTTACTTGTAAAACTTATAACTTCAGACAGAAAAGGAATATAACCACTTTCAGACGTCCAATAATAGCTCTCTTTATTTACCTTAAGTCTGCGTAATTATAATTGAAATTACCTACTCTGATGATAGTATATTCAGTAAGCTTACTCCAGATTGTTATAGATAGATCCAACATTGTTCTTATTTGTTGTTTCTTGGTATGACCAGTACTTTGTGGCTTGATTCTTGAAAGGTCAGGATTCTTGCCCTTAAAGTACTAGGCATGCAAATGTTGGATTGAGATAAACGCTATCGCTGGATCATGGTGTCCTCAGACACTTCATACATGAATTCTTTTAAGGTATTAAGTAATCTGCAATGGTAGGAAATGCAATGTTTCAAAACATTCATTCTGCAAAGATAAATATTTATAGATGTTTCAAAACACCATTCTGCAAGCAGGCCTTTTTCTTGCCATTTTGGGATTATTTTTTTTGGAATTGGGAATTTTTCGCGCGAAAACAACCTTTTTTTGGGAAGAATTTAGAACATATAATTCCAAGCCTTAATTATGATTCTCTTTATTTCTTCTTTTTTTCAATTATGGTTCTCATTACTGAACATTATTACAATGCCATTTTTCTGGCCTTAGCATCTCTAAAGATGTTGCACATTTGCTCAAGGTCTTCATTCAGTAACTGGTCTGGACCTTCAGCACAGATGGTCATCAGGCTGGAGAGTTTCCCTTGAAGCATTGAACTCCTCTCTGGTGTATACAGGAGGTTCATTAGACTAAACCCCCTCTCCACTGCTGCTGTACTTGTTGGTACAATGCTCATTAGCTGAACCAGTTTACATATGTTAGGGAAAACCCTTCTCATCACAGGATCTTGGTCCATATAACTTTTTTGTCCCCTCTTTATCTTTTTTACGAATGCGTTTTGCGTAGTACTTACTGTTGTGGGACATCTTAACAACGTGAATAGTGCACGCTAAAAACCGGGACACACAAGACAATTCTCCGGGAATAAACCTTTTTTCGATATTTACATCTTGAAATGCATTAAAGGTAAAAAGGCAACTAGAATTTGTAAATTATAATGAAATTATCGTTTTAGGAAATCACAAATGGAATGGACTTTAAAAAAAAATCGATCGGCAAACAGGCTTTCCCGAAAACCGTGGTTTCCGCGTAATAGTGTCTTTACTATTTTCGGAATACGTCTGCCATTTTCATTGTCGTATCGTAAACAAGTTTTGATGGGACTGAACATCTCAATAAATAGGCGATATTTGTTCATTTTTTCTCCTTTTACGCAGTGGGAATTTTATTCACTCGCATTGGGAATATTTTTATTAAAATTGGGAAAAATACACGTTATTTGTCATTGGGAATGGGTCCGTTTAACGGACCCGTAGATGCGCCAGAAAAAGGCCTGGCAAGGATAAATATTTATATATCTACATTTATTTTGTATATTTTAACTTTTTTGAGAATTGATTTTAATATGTATTTTGATCTCTTGCAGCGGCCAAAATGGTTCGCATGAGTGTCTTGGCTGATGCTTTGAATGCCATATCAACAGCTGAAAGACGTGGCAAGAGGCAGGTGTTGATCCGACCATGCTCAAAAGTTATTGTTCGGTTCCTGACTGTGATGATGAAACATGGTAAGTTTCATGCATATATATAAATTAATAAGTTGTGTCTGCATCAAGAGTCTGTTAAAATTAAAATATATCCTCATACATGTTTTGAAATCAGTATTTACGATTTCAAAACTGAAGGCTGTCCTCAAATCTTATCTAGAAGCTTTAGCAGAGGCTGTTAAACATGTTTAACTTCTTGTCTGAAAATTGAGTTAATGCGGTTTCCCACAAATGTGCTGATTCATGCCATTTTGACCAAATTCATCAATTCCCAGGATTTTATTTTTTTGAAGTATAAAAAAAAAATGCACACTTCTCCCCAATATGTGTAATTAAGGCCCCTTCTATATCAGTGGGGGGAAATGGCTTCCCTTAATAGCAAAAAATTTATGTTTTGTAATAGAAACCCAAGATCAACATTGAAATGATGATTTTCGTAAGGTAATTTAGGTACTGTGTATGCTCAGGTCTTCACCCAATTGTAATATAAATTTACCAGTTTCAGGACTCTCTCTCTCTCACTGTTTTAGGGGAACAGTACTTCTACATTCATGGGGAGGGATTTTCATGTCATTTTCCCTATACTAGGGGAGATTTTAGGCAAATTTTTGCTGCACATACATATAATACTCATATGAATTAGAAGTTTGTTTATTGAAATTACAAACAAAACGGCTTTCCGTTTGCTTATTGTAAAGGGATTAGAAAGGTATTACTTGCTGATGCTTAATCATTGAAGATTTGAGTTAATCACTTTAAATTGTCAACACATATTTGCGCATCTAAAGTTTAACTACAGCTTTTTA
This sequence comes from Solen grandis, assembly GCA_021229015.1. NCBI lineage: Eukaryota > Metazoa > Mollusca > Bivalvia > Adapedonta > Solenidae > Solen > Solen grandis. Next base: position 2,968,108 of record CM037785.1, read on the forward strand.
ATAACCAGTTAAGAGTATTGATTCAGTTGTCGATTTGAAAATAAATTTTTTAAACTACTGTTTGAATATCATTGTTGTCATAATCATGACACTGAACATAAATTCCTTGTAGTATGCACCATTTCAGTTGATAAAAAAAAAAATCAGAATTCCTGAGATTGCGAACAGGTTTTTTTTTTTTTTTTAATTTTAATTGAAAATTTCAAGACTTTATGAATGAGTTTTCAACATGTTAAAAAATTTAAAGTTCATTGGTCAAATTGACAATTTAATATGAATTTTTTAATAATTCTTGCTTCAATATGCATGATGTCAAAACCATGTGATGAAATCAGCAATTCTTCCAGTATGCATCAATTTTATCTATCAATTCTGAAGATTTAATTAAGATTGACTCAAAATTATGATCGAAGAGCTAAAGAAATCTTTTTAAAAACTGCTTTTTGTCATTTTAATGATGTCATAATCACGTGACTTAAGAGAAATCCTTAAAGATATAGAAAGTAGACCTCTTGGATAATATACTGTCCAATTTGAATGCTTCTAACGCATCAGGGGACTTTGTAAGATTGAAATATTATTTTGGGACCAAAGTTTGATACTTGGTTTTACTATGAAATCCTTATCTTTTCATTTTTTGAAATTTGAATGCCAAGGTGCACATCTTAGATCTCCATCCTAACATACATCTGTAAAATTTTTTTAGACAATTCATTCAGAATTGAAGGCTCTAGAGCGCAAACAAACTTTTGAAGCTGACGTTAAATCTGACGTCATAGAAAATTGAAAATACTTAAAACCTTAAACTTTTTTGTCAAGGCAATTTAATTTTCATGTTGCTTGTAAATTGGCAACATATTGAAATTAATTTGAAGTGGACTGGAAAAATAAGTTTAATAGAATAATAATAATAAACATAACAAGCAGGTTTTCGGAAAGCCGTAATAAAATGTACTGATTAGATCCTGGCTAGTATCTTTATAGGTTAAAAGTGAAATGGTAATCAACTAGTATACTGCACAGTTGTATTATACAACAATCTACCACTTGACTTATCTGAACTTTTACATTATTTATTGTAATGGGAATTTGTATGAAAATGGGGGGGGGGGGCAACATTTTGGCTTGGGGAATGGTGCTCAATAAAGGCACTAAAGATAGAGATCAAGAGCACTGAATTTTGACCAGCAATTTCAAGATTTTTGGACATTTTGTGGAAAAAAAATCCACTATCTGTTGAGTGAACTTCAGTGCTGATTTGTTGTTTTAAAATCTGAAAAGGTTAAGATTGGCAATGAAGTAATTTCCTAATTACTATTTTGAAAAGTGTAACTTTGACATGAAGTTAATTAGGTAAGTGGGACATTGTTTTAATTATTCTGTGGAAGACCCTTGTTTTCTCAGATGCTTCCTTTGTATTTTGCAGGTTACATCGGTGAATTCGAGATCGTAGATGACCACAGAAATGGAAAAATTGTAGTAAATCTCACAGGCCGACTTAACAAAGTAAGTTCAAAGATGGACATTTCTGTTGTTTTAGGTCAGTTGAGTCGGGGATTATTGATATATTTTCATATTGCATGGACAAGGTTGTGTTGCAGGGGTGATCATCAATTAGTCATTGAAACGACTTGTTAGGGCAGTAGATTTGATTTTCTTTAAAACATCTCGGATATATAAACTCGGGTATGAAAACTACTAAAGACCTTGATACTGACAAGACTAGGCACGAATGTCTGCACTGTATGGTATAGATGCTCAAATGTCAGACATCACCATTAGGAACAATAAATCTGTAATAATGGTAGTTTTACTGTTGATATTGAAAACCGTGGGAAAGCATGCAGAAGTTGCCCAATTTCTTAGATATGTTAAATAAATTAAGACATATCCCAGTGAAAATTCAACTCTACACAGTCAACGTGCGTGGTGTGTGGTGATAAGCATCTTGCCGATTTCAAGCTCTAGCTGGAGACGCATGTCAGTAGTTTTTCCTTTTTTTTTTCTTCTGAATTTTCTCCCCTCTATTATACAATGTGCGTGCATTTTTTTTTTTTTTTTTTTTTACATCCTTGTAGTAAATGGTTCATTTTTAGATCTGATCTTATATTTCAGTGTGGTGTGATCAGTCCAAGGTTTGACATAGCCTTGAGAGACATGGAGAAGTGGACAACCAATTTGTTACCTTCAAGACAGTTTGGGTAAGGAACAGTGTTTTATCTAGTTGATTGAAATTATTTTTAGAAATTCAAAAGAATCAGATAAGTTAAGGATGTTTGAGCAAGTAATGTCTAGCGCAGAGATTTTTCTTTGTTGTTGCACACAAACTTTTGATTCTTATTATGTTAGAGATGTTTGCAAAAATACTTCCGATGTTTAAAATTCTACTTCTTTTGGAAAAAAAAGTTGGATTTTTTCCCTCACATGAAATGCAGTGATCAAAAAAGTTTCTGCCAGTGTTTAAAAAGATTTATTCTTTCCCACACTTGTTCTTCAACTAAGTGATAGAAATTTTAGCCCAAAATTGTATAAAGATGCCAAAATGTGAGTTTTGTGACCTTCTTATAGGTCTTTAACACATGAATCTTAAAAAAAATTATTTTGTCCTCAAGTTTCCTATTTTGAAATTTACGAGTTTTAAAAGCAGAACTTATTTTGTCTGGCGAACATTTACCATAATTTAAAATATGTATAGAAAGTCAACATTTATTTTTTATTAATTCAATATAATTAATACATTAAGAAATGCACTTTAAATAAGTAACTTGTAGAAAAATGTTATTTTTGTCTAGGTTATACAACTCGGGGGGGGGGGGGGGGGGTAATATTACTCATGAATTTGTTTATTGTTATTGCCTTTATTTTCATCAAACTCCTCGCCTAATCTCTAAAGGTTACTTACTATATAAGTACTAAAGTATGTTATTTTTAACAACCTTTACATATTGTTTTTTCAGATTCATTGTTTTAACGACATCAGGTGGCATCATGGACCACGAAGAGGCCAGAAGAAAACACTTGGGAGGGAAAATCCTTGGCTTCT
>CM037785.1:2971250-3021250 GCA_021229015.1 Solen grandis
TATGGCATTCGCGCCACCACATGCTTTTACAAATACAAATAAAACCAAAATAGATTAAAGTGATGCCTCACATAGACCGGCGCAGCTTTAAAAAGCGCTGCTCTTGTATTATGATCTCATGCTCAAAATAAAACTATGACGTTATCAAAAAGCAACCTGCATGAATGATTTTCTACGTTAATAGACTGTGAAGTAACATTGCTGGTCAAGGCCAGTAAGACCTACTGCTTTGAACTTCTTCTTTTTTTTATTTATTTATTTCGCACAAAAGCCATCGCTATTATTGAAAAGTATAAGCAACATTTATTGCTGACCTAACACTTTTCTACACTGAGTGCATCAACTAACATAGCTACCCATTAAATAACTCTTGTGGTTACAAGGGACATGGCAAGAAGCAATGAAAATGGTTCAGCTAATTATCATTATCATAAAAACCTGTTGGTTGATAACCGCGTGTGGAATCTATAAGTTACTGTTGTCTACAACATGTGGCTGATCTCCTACCGTGAAATACACACATATATATTGTACAGGGAATGACTGGAGGTTATTACATATACACATACAATTGACGCACCAGTGCTAGTTCGTACTGACGTGGCTAATAGTAATGATGTTGTTAAAATCTGGTGATCGTTTCGGGTAGCGTACATATTTTTAGATCTAGCATACACCGTTCAATATTTCAGAGAGGAATTCAGAAACAGTAAAATAAAACAAAAATTAATAAAACTTACAAAAACTATCAGAAACTCAGAATAGTCTAATATTACACCATATACTAACTTGTTTGTTTATTAACATTTGGGACTTAATAAACGGCCTTTTCTATTATCATACACATAAAACATACGTTCTCTCCATTATCGTAAGATGTAAGGAATATAACATTCTTTAATAATGCATTCATACCAATATTTCTAACAACTGATTCCAATACTGCTGTATATATTACATACAAAATAACACCGCTAGTGTCTTCAAGCACTGTTAATTATAAAGGAATAATGCAAAACTGTATAACAAAAAAGATTTCCCTCCATGAAGCCTGTGGTAACATTATTTAATAATCAAGTATATTTCATCGTGTACTTCTACAGCGCAGCGATCTCACACAATCACATTGGTACCGTCTTGGAACATAATTAGATCTACCCACCCAGTGCTAGTATCGACAGTGCAGAATATGTAATTTATGCTCATATTCACAGCAGAAATGCTCTTGCTTATGCATTATCACAATTGCAAATACACCTTTTTTGCTCTATTTGTGAACATCATCGACATACAGAAAGCATCTGTACGAAAGCCATCGTCATATATGTTCTGATATTTTTAGTACACTTAGACTTTGGTACTGGTAGAGATAGATTGCTTGATTGTTTACAAGTACACTTTGCTATATGCGTTGAATAAAGACTTTTCTATGAAACATTTTCTTTGAAATATCAAATAAATAACAGTGTTTATGCACACGTTCAATTTATTTAACTCCTGCCAATTTATTTCATTAAAAGTTATCATTTTAGCTTTGACAGCATAAAATGACATCACGTGATGAACATATCATAGGTCAGATAATGTTTACTCATTTTTACTTAATATTATCCATGTTTTCTGAGAGATAACATATTCCGTACTGTGAATTTCGTGGTTGCCGAACTTAATAGCCATGCGAAATCCCAGGAATTCTTGGTTTGAAGGTCAGGCATGTTCAGCTATCTCTGTATACCACTTGGAGAGGACTCGCATATCACACAGTCAAACACCATTGACATCTAATGGTATAACTTTACCAGGCTTTTAATATTTTTACGCATTCACACACACAAAAAAAAATCCCAGATTCATTTACATTGCATACAGAAATGTACACTTAAAAAAGGATATACAAGAAAAGGAAATGTAAGCACAATAGGTCAATATAGTATCTGGCTATATAAAAGTATATGTCACTCTGTGTGAAAACGTCAATCAATGTAACAAAGTATCAACAATATTAAGAAAAGGGATTTTCAAACTTAACAATAATAATATATATATATATTACATTATTCATATTTCAGATTAAAAATGCACAACAGGAATATTACATTTAAACACATGGATGATAAATAAAAATAAACATCTGAAAGTACAGTAAACCTAGAAAAGTAGAACCATGTTTACATAAAAGCTCCCTATTTCAACACAAATTACATTTAAATTCAAATGATTTTTATGATCTTTTAATTAATCCATTTGATATCTGAATGCAATAAAATCGAACATATGTGCAGGGACTTTTTTAGGTTTACTGTAATAAATTAACAATAAACTGGGATATTTACAACATCAAAACATGTGAACTTCGAACTAGAAGCAGCGAAACTTGCATCAGTTTTGGAACCGTGTAGTAGAACAAAACAATAGCAACAAGGTGAATTTTGATGGCTAAGAATTAAAAACAAACAAAATCATAGCAATACTGTATTAACATTCACTGTCAAGTAAGATTATCAAATTCTTTTGGCATTTCATTTCAACTCTCTCTTTAGTCATCAAAGTTCGAACAACATATTACATTTACATATAAATTGAGAGTCATCCGGTAAGGTAAGATTAACGAAATAATTGGATCAGCGACAGTACAATGTCAATCTTAGAATAAAATAGAGACGACATAGTTTATAACGTTTCATAATTATATACAGTTATATGCCTAGAACACATTGAGAAAAAGGTTGATGTGAAAGAAAAGTATTCGGTCTAATATCCGGTGAATGCCATTATTAAATTAATCTAACACGAACGGCTACATTTCGTCTGTATTTACTATGTATTTCCGATAATTAGACAGGTTTTACCGTAATTTGAATCATACATATGTACAGACAAATGGAGCCGTCTTTTATTTCTTCATTATAAAAATATAGTTTTACATTCAAATGCTGAAATAGTATGTTAGTAGGTTGGGGCGGAACTTCACACACTAAATGCAAACAAAACATAACAAAGCAACAATGCAGAAACAACAGTCACGGGATAATGCTGGCCAACACCACAATCACGTGTAGCATCGCACGAAGACAAACAACATATGACTCAACAGTATTTTCCCCATCTAATTCCCCACACCAACATTCTACTGAATGTGACCAATGATTTATGACGGCAGTGAAAGTGGACTAGATACTTGACACCCTGACGTCATCAGTCTTTAGGAAAATAACTCCTAATGTAACCCTTCCCTTATCATGCCATGGATTACGGAGATAGGTGGAGTAACACCATTTGATTCTTACAAAAACTTTTCGCCCCTTTAGCTGAAAATGTCTTTTCCAAACAGCTCAGTTGCGAACCATAGAATCAAGGTATAGTGCTATCATTGAAAAGATAAAGCTAATATACCAATCAAACTTTGTATCACAGTTCCTGACTTATTGCTGACACTGGCTGAAACAGTTAAAATTTCTTACAAACATTTATTGACGAACAGTTACAACTTGAAAAGCAGGGGGCTTTGATGCACGGAAGCTCTGTTCTTGTTGTTACCAAACATTTCCCGCCAAAACATCACTTTCAATTGTATCGTCTGCAACAATCTCGCGTCGCTTTTTCTAGTCCCCTAATAAAGCATCTCTTCATTTTATTTACCTGTTCAGAAACAAAAAAAGAAAAAAATACAACTGCAAATCATTCCAGTATGAAAATGCGTTTACCTTTTCTGCAATGTAAATGTAAGAACACATTTAAACCAATTTTCGGTTATTTTGAAAGTATATTATCCTAATAAATGTCTGAATTAAACCTATCTATTTAATTAAGAGTTTATATTCAAATTTCCCGTACAATTTGATAGCATTTTCATCTTTACATGCAAGGCAAAGTTGAAACCTGATAGAATTGTGGAAAAAATACATTAGAAAGGAAAGTGAAATAAGAAATTGTAACATGCACAAAAGCAATCGAACCTCACATCAAATAAAAAAAGGTGATTTAAACAGTGCAATAAAATAACAAAAAATAACAATCTCGTCAATTGACGTATACTCACCAAAATGATAATAATAAATGGTATATATAGTATCACAGAATATAAATCATATTACACTGCAACGCAAACGTATTTGAAAAGGCTGAAGCAAAAATCAAATTATAAAAAGCAAATAATTTCATCCACTCCGCATTTAGCTTTTTCTATTTTATTTTTTTTTTTGTCACTGATTCTTGATGGGATGAGGGGAAGAGGAAGAGGAAGGGTTACATCCCAAATATTGGGGTGTTCTGGTGGTTATTAAAGTAAGGGGTAGATCACACAAATTCTTTTATGGCACACTAAGATTCACACGGGGCAAGGTGATAAGATCCATACAAAAATCCACGTGTCACACATTTAACTCGAGCTACACGCAGAATTAGTGATGCTTCTGTCTAAACAACTTCGGCGATCTTTACGGAGAAACAAGGTTCCCGTGTGTTGCTTTTTTCTGATAAATTACCTTATTCTCTAGATATGGCGATAATTGAATGTGTATATATTAAAACACCAATCATTTTGTTGGTTGATTTGATGTTATGGTTTAAAATGATAAACATGAAGTTGGAAATTACAATACACTAAAACAGCAGATGATACACTAGGCTCATGATACACATATCTAAATCAATATTGGAAATGATTTGTTAAATAATCGTTGTTCCATACTTTATATGAATGTTAATGAAATTTAATAAGACAATTAATGATCTATTTTAATTGCCCAAACTTAGCAAGCCTCGCGGAAACTCCACCTTGACTATCAAACACTTTCGGTCTTGCTTTTCCAGGAGCGGGTTTATCTTGACTTTTATCTTTAGCTGGGATTTCTTTCTTTTTATTCGCTGTCGTTTCTTTTTGTTCTACTTTTTTCGGCGATGCTTTCTCTGTTTTCGGTTCTTCTTTTGGTGTTTCTTCTACCTTTTCCGTTTGTACTGTCTCTTCTGGAAGTTCAATTGATACTTCAAGCCCTGCGTCTTCAGTAGTCTCAATAGAAACAGTTTCTGTAATGTCATTCGAAGATTTCTTTTGTATTTCATCAGCTGCCGATGGTGTGTCTGGCTCAAGAGACACAACAAACTCTGGTGTATCATTTGATTCTGGCTCAAATGAAACCGTAATCTCCGCATCTTCAGATGTCTCCTCGTGGTCAAATGATACTGTGATCTCCGTTTCTTCTGTATCGCCTCCAACAGTTCCTTCTGCTTCGACCTCTAATTCATACGTTTCATGAACAGCTGTTATATCCTCCGCTGTTGCCTTTGTATCTGTAGGGACAAAAAGAGTATCTGTATGAGCAGAAGATTTTTCATCTTGTGACACATCGATAGGAGCTTCAGCTTTAGGATCAGGTATCACTGCAGTTGGTGTTGATTCTTTCTGTTTGCTTCCTTCAGCAGCTGCTTCTGTAACCGCGGCAGAAACAACTGTTTCTGCTACTTGTTCAGCTGCTACTTGTTCACTTTTCGTCGATTCTTTGGCATCGACTGTAGTTTCAGTTTTTACAGATGATTCGTCTGATTTTGATACACATGCTCCATCAGGAACGTCTTCTGCTTTTGTAGGAGCCTTTTCATCAATTTTGTTTTCTACTGATTTTTCAGCCGATGTCTGCTTTGGCGTGGATGTGTCACTTGGTGCTGGTTCTGATTGGGCTTTGCTTTGTGCCTGTTCTGGTGGTGCCACAGCTTTACTATCTGTTGTGTCTCCCGTCTTCACGGGTTCGGCTACTATCTCTACTTTAGCATCGACAGTGTCACCACTATCCGCCTTTGGAGTTTCAACATGCTCTTGTTTTGGAGCTTCAGCTGGTTCTGGTTTAGGAGCTTCAGTTGGTTGAGGCTTAGGAGTTTCTTCAATTGGTTGAGTTTTAGTGGTTTCAGTTGGTTCTGGTTTAGATGCTTCAGATGGCTCTGGCTTTGGGGCAGCTTCAGCTGGTTTTGGTTTCGTGGAAACTTCAACTAGCTCTGGTTTCGGGGCAGCTTCAGCTGGTTCTGGTTTCGAGGCAGCTTCTGTTGTTTCTGGTTTTGGGACAGCTTCAGCTTGTTCTGGTTTCGAGGCAGCTTCTGTTGGTTCTGGTTTAGGGGCAGCTTCAGCTTGTTCTGGTTTCGAGACAGCTTCTGTTGGTTCTGGCTTAGGGGCTTCAACAGGCTCTGGTTTAGCAGCTTCAGTAGGTTCTGGTTTAGGGGCAGCTTCTACTGACTCTGGTTTGGGGGCTTCTGCTTGCTCTTCTTTGGGAACTTCTACCGGTATCGGGGAAGTTGCTTCATGCTTTAAATCTAAATCAGCAGCGACCGAGGACACTGTTTGCGTCGACGGAATAAAGTCCGCGCTTTTCCCAGGGGTAACAACTGCCGGTGCATGAACATGTTTTACTGGTTCTTGAGCCACTGGTGCACCTGCTGCCACAGTATCTTGTTGTAAATGCGCTGGCGGTTGTGGTCGCTGTCTTTGTCTTCGCCGTTGAGGTTGCTGGGGTGCTCCCTCTCTCTGTTGAGATACAACCGGGGCGTGTGGCTGAGGATCTGTATGTTGAGCAGGCTGTTGATATGCCACCTGTGCTACTGGCTCACTTTTCATATGTCCATATTGTTGATCAAAATCATAATTAACATTAAAGAGCTTTTTACCGGGAGCTTGATAATAATCATGAGCTTGCTGGAGATATTGCTGTTGCCCAGCTGCTGGGGATAAGACAGATGAACCTGCTATGTTAACGGGTGCACTTTGTGGCACTTGGCTAGGGGCGGCTGCTGGTTCTCCAAACGTTTTTGCTACAGAAACAGCAGCAGTACCTGCCTCAGGGCGCCTTCGGCGCCTCGAACCTTTGAACCTTGTTTCATCCTCTTTCTGAACATGAGGAGATTCATACCTATAGGGGGACTCACCCTCGGCAGTAAAATTTCTGGGATTTATCTCCATCAACTCTTCCATCCTCCTCTTCCCCTCACCATAAGCTCTAAGGACAACACTTTCTCCAGGTGTTGTACCGGAGGGAAGTACTATACCTTCTTCATCTGCCTCGGAATAACTTAAAGTCTCCTGGAGAATTTTAAACGATCTGGACTGCACGTTAGGGTTCGTGTAGCCTCTGTATTCGGTTGGCTCCTCGACTGGCTGCCTCTGTTTTGGTCGGGAGTCTACTTGGTCATATGCTTGCATTGCAGCGGTTCTGAAATTTTTATCACAGACTAAGTTTAACTTTTGAAATATGATTGATGCATGTAAGTCAATTTTTAACGTGTTCATTTGCTTTTAAAATCAAATTAATATGGTATTCCATAATTTGTAAGTAAGTAAGTAAGTAAGTAAGTAAGTAAGTAAGTAAGTAAGTAACTAAGACTTTTATGTTGAATACTGAACCGTAGCGAAGTTGTATAATGCTATGACAAGAAGGTGAAAAAAACAACTGTTTGAACAGTAATATAAAACTGGTTAAGATATTTTCATATCACGATAAAGTTTTAACCAGGTTCAAGATTTTTAGGATTTATATTTCTGAATCATTTAATAGATTTTTATCCCTATCTTCAACTGATACATATTTATGTATTGAATTTATAAATAGGTGTGATAATTTTAAAAAAAAAAAATTAATTTTCTTACTAATATGTTCGTTTTTCAAGTTAAATAAAAACTTCTAGTTATTTGCTGTATTAGCAGAATATCTATGCCGGTTTTGTAAATAAAATGAAGAAAAAAATCAAGTTCAAATTTGCACGTCTGCAAATATACTTTTGATTCGCTCAAATCTTTTTCATTTCTTGACATGACCTCTTCAAAATGACAAAAACAATGGCAAATGTTCAAGATCTTATTCATTGCAAGACGACTGCTGCCAGCTTCAAGGTAATCATAACAGTAGCAATAAAAAAGGTACAGAATACAGGTAAATGTTTTGTGTAGGTAGGTTTCCCGCGCAATTCTGGCAATTCTCCCAAACTATGTCAGACATTGTGCGTATGTATGCTGAGAACATACACCCTTACAGAGTCCCAGAGCTAAGATGATTAACATGACAGTGTTATCAATAACCATATTTATTGTTCAGGCTGTTGTCTGGATAAAATAAAAAAATAAAAATACAGGAAATGTTAAATTGATAACAGGCAAAACTGTCATCCCTTGACCGTTTGTCTAAAAAAAAATAGGAACCGTGGAGTAGAGGAGCATCATGAAACATCTTTTACCGTGTTTTTTTTTTCTGAAATATAATATAATTTTTTGAAAACAAATATCTCCAATGAAAAAGCAGAAATACTATCAAAGTCACTGAAATATACTTTGTGAATACAATCTTGATGCAATAATAATAACAGGTAATATATGATACCTTTTCTTTTTTATTTTTTAGGCGTAGCTGTCTAATCCCATTTTAGACCTACTTAGGAATAGTGACGTAAGACAGTGCCGAATTAATATTTTAGCGATTTTCATTGGTAGATATTCCTATAAATGTACTCACGTCAAAAAAAAAAAAATCCGCACCATTGTCGCATATATATATTTTTAATTATTTCTTGTTTTTAACTAAAAGCGTCAATAAAGAGTTATAAAGATCGACCGTTTTAGTTAACCTGTGCAAAAGTAGCGTTCACTATTCACCCAGTGTTAAGAACCAGCTGTTCTCTGATGCCATATGGTTAAGATATTCCAGTAACCATTATGTACTACACGGCTGGTTGCCAGTCCAATGTATTTTGTTTTTCGAGTAGTTGAGACAAGTTTGTCATAACTGTTCTCTTGATTGATAGGCACAACATATCATGAGGCTAATTTCTTAAAATACGATTTTATGTTTATGTTGATAGTACAATGTACATTAATATTATAATTTGGGAAAAGTAACAGTGGATAGAAAAGATCAATCATCTTTATTGATTCGATAGATTACTCAATGAGCGTCATAGTTTCAATTACTATGTTAACGGTATTTGAAGTTATGTACACATAAGACTTCAAATTAAAAGAAAGATTCCAACAACTGAGGCAATCAGTGACGTCGTCCAAAATAGCTCTGTAAAAATCATAATAATATCTCAATTTATCTTTATCCTTTTTGTATTGTTGCTACATAGAACCAATTTAACATTCTCACCTGGTTTCTTTATCATGTATGAGGGGGCGTGCAGTTACCGTAATGAAACATTGCGATTGTTTTGATCCATCGCTTTGCTATCATTAATCATCGCGATTACATCGCAACTACATCGCTCTGTTTCCAGAAAGACGATAATTTGAGACGTTCTGTATGGCAAACATGTTCGATATGATTTATATTATGAACACATACAAACAAATATACGAAGTTTATATACACGTACATATCAAAGAAATATATACGGATGAAGAATTGTCACTAAGAAGATAGGTATCTAATGAGAAATTAACAAATATATAACAATAAAAGAAATCATGCCACAACATTGCATAATTATTTTAGTCCAGTCCCTGTTGTTGCTATTGTTATTTTATAGTTTACCGTCTCTGCAACAGTATTTCGATCATATGACGACATCCAACTCATTACAGCTAGAGGAAGAACTGTCGACCTACTGCAAGTAAGCTTAATGACTTTTTGAGTGACCAGGTCAGGACAAGAAGTAAGGCCTTCTTTCGTAAATTTCTAGTTGCGTCAAAATCTTTCACGGCCTTCAGTGGCGCAAGCTAGCTCAGTCAACACAGCAAACGCCAAGAGAGTTGAAAAATGTGTTATCATTTTGTGTGAGGAGTCTGTATGAGATGGGGTATTATTACTTTATACGGTAGACAAGGATACCATTCGTTTTTTTGACTACGATATATAAACCAGTCTAAGAACTACCCTTATATGCTGAGCTCTGAAGTCTAACGACTGAGATACGTCGCGGTCTAAGATCGAATTCACGATCTTCCTCTGGCGAAGCGGATGCTCTAGCAACATGACCTGTCAGATATGTATTTTATTAAACATGTATGTTTACCTATAGACGCAATGATCATATTGTCTTTCTAATGTGAATAAAACTATTACTCATAAAGTGTAGTGATCGTCATATGTTACTCGGGTGTCTGAATGCACCTCTAATTCAAAACAATAAATGGACCATTCAAATAGCTAGAATATTTTAACAAAATATGCGCATCAGACTTATAAAGTCACAGCTTTTTTTTATCAAGCTTAGTACCGGTGACCTGGCACTGAAAGGTACCCTTTCATGTCTTATTTTTATCAAGCTTAGTACCGGTGACCTGGCACTGACAGGTACCCTTTCACGTCTTATTTTTATCAAGCTTAGTACCGGTGACCTGGCACTGAAAGGTACCCTTTCACGTCTTATTTTTATCAAGCTTAGTACCGGTGACCTGGCACTGAAAGGTACCCTTTCACGTCTTATTTTCAAATGTAGTCATCTTTATTGCTTTCGTGATATAAAATAATCATCGAACTGTACCGACATACCTCTGAACAAGAAGGTCCAGCTCATTTCCGCTGCGAATGATCTCCATCTTTGCCTGCTCGTGTGTGAAGTTGTGCACCTGACAGTTCCCGATGGCAACCAGCCGATCGTTGACCCTCAGACCCTGCCGATAGGCAATGCTCTTTTGGTTCACCTGAAAAACAGCAACATGTTGTTTTTTTTATATATAAAATAACAATCAACAACAAGCAAAAGGGCGTGATTGCCCTTGAAAGGATCCAATGATCGGGTATGAGATACATTCAAACCTGAACGAGAGGTTAGGCACTGCCTCCAAAATTAATTAAGAATGCCAAATAAATATGGATGCTTGAATGTAAACAAAGAGTAATCTGGCATTTTTAAAATAGTGTTCAGTAGTTATATATAACTCTTGACCCTATTGTGCGATATTCGCCATAACTAAAATTGGCCTAGAAATGAATTATTGTTTCCAAATTTGATTAAGACTGCATAATGAATGTAGATGCTATAGTGTAAACAAAGTAATATCCAGTTATTCTAAAAACCTGAATGATCTAGACATATTTTTACAATGGCTCTATCACATAAAAGAGTAATTTGGTGACTGATTCAATTGTCAGCCACGGGGAAGGCGATGACAAGCAAGGACGTTAAAGAAAGCTTTTAATGTCGTTATTTGTTTGACGTTCAACATATTTAGATAATATATGAAGGTATCTATGGCTGGAACCTGGATACTGCAAGAGAATTTAGCAACATTATCGCAATGTTGCAGTGTTATAATTGTCAGATGACTAGCAATAGGATACGGATACAATCCAGTAAAATAGCCCACATAACATCGTAATTACATTATCGAATGTTACAGAATACATTGTACATACCATTTGCATCATACTTATATTTAATGTTGCCAAGATGGCTGCTTCACTTCAGACTAAATGGACACATATTACGGCACTTGTATGCTGTCCAGATCCGTGTCACATGCATGCCAGGTAGATGTTGGAGCCAGATTCTGGCAACAATTCTGTGATCTCCACTGGCTGTGCAATGTTTGAAATGAAGGGAAACAGCGAGCTTCGACAAGCTGAAATATCTTTCTTGACACCATGTTGGAAGGGAACCACGCGCAAAACAGTGAACCTACTAGAATGCCTAGTTCGACATGTTTCTTCACCACTTAGATACAACATATACCACCACTTAGATACAACATTTACCACCACTTAGATACATTTACCACCACTTAGATACATTTACCACCACTTAGATACATTTACCACCACTTAGATACATTTACCACCACTTAGATACAATATTTACCACTGATATCCAAGATCAATTGCAAAGAAAGTCGTAAAAATATGGTACTGGTATAACTCCTTTGCTTGGCGCTCAGCATATAATGGTAGTTGCAGGACTGGTTGGCCAGGTGTCAGGATAATGAGGTGTGGTATCATGCCACACGTCTACGGCGTGATACTGCAGTGTGGCAGCACTATATCTGTCTAAAGTAGACATCGTCTCCAAATGACTGAAATACTGTCGGTGGGACGTTAAACCCAACAACAAAAAAATGCAAAAAATCCCATTATCAATGGTTTGGATATGTTCCCTTTTGGGACAGAGAACATAGTTAAACCTGATCAGTCATTTACTGGGTTATTTCCATGATAGTTCCAATATGGAAGCAAAGCATGTATTTCAGAGTAATTATCAGAAGCTATTGTCGTGTTTAACAGTAATAGACATTCAGTAAATCAGGCAGAAAATTACCTTACCAAAATCTGGTGCAGAGGACTGATAGTTTTACATTGTCTTTTGGTGCATTTTTGAAGAACTTCAAATACCTGCATTAACCGTAATAACTGCACACAAGTTTCAGTGCATTTGACCTATATAACAATATATTCGTTCACTCGAGTATGTCAGATCAACGAATGAAAACAATAAATATTTACTCTGGTGTACCACTATATAGGGTTAGTAATAGTTTAATATACGAGATAGTTACCACATTGAAAAGAAAATAGGTTCACGACAATGAACAATTCAGAGACAATTCTTTATGCGTCCCTATTTTACTCTAATTTATCAGCACTGATACAAAGCTACAGATGTGTATGATACTATGAGCTCTGAGAGCACGATGATAACGTGCTTCACAATTTGGTATCAAATGCCACTAATAAAATCTGGCAGTATCAAGTTATCTTTATGTCATGGGTAGAATAATTTCATTCGACAGTTATTGCCTGTTTCGTATTATGGTTTTATGGTTTATTAACATTCAGTTAAAGTTTACACTCAAAACTACAGAAGGGTTCTTTAGTATTTATCAAAGTGTTGGCTTGTGCATCTGCATGTTGAAAAGCAAACGGGTGGGGATCAAAAGGGTCTGGCCAGACCCGTGAGGATGAGGCCTAGTTTTAACCAATGAAATGAGTGTAATTATGAGATGCCCCCGCAAAAAATAATGAATTCATAAATATAATAAAAAGAATATTAACTTTATGGATAAATAAACAAGAAAATTCGTAGCATTGATAACCCCGACGAATGTAACAAATTACATGAAACTGAAACTTTTCAAATTATCCAAACCTGCGACATGGCGAATATTATGAATGAAAAAAGTTGATATTTATCATTCCACTTTCATTTGAGTTTCAGAACTAGAAATGTCTGCATAGGACACAGATTCCCCATTTTAGCCTTTGTAGCAAACCCTCAGTTTCAAAGCAATTTGCGGAAATTTAAGCTTATTGATGGATGATTTTCAATTGGAAGCAATGCATTAGAATTCTAGAATATTTCCGTCTTAATGGGTTATTATTCATTTAAGTTTTAGATACCGTATAAGCGGCACAACAACTTAATTCATAACTCTGCAGTTCTTGGTGAAGCAATGAAAATATTCTGAAGGTGACAACTTCCCTCCTGAACCTTCGGCGAGGTAAAAAAGTTCTTGAGATTAAGTTTTCTTAGATAGTTCTCACACGATTGGAGTAATCCATACAGTATAGAACTTAAGAATTTCCAGATTTCATTTAAATCTAGTTTTAGCAAAATTGAGATTATCTTCACATAAATTAAGAATTGAAACAGAACGATATGGCCAAAATAGAACAGAAAGAGCGCATCGGTATTGTTCACTTTGTAATGCTAGGGATATTGAAGATGAATATTACTTTATTATGGTATGTCCTGAATATGTAAATCTTAGAAAAATGTACATTAAGAATTATTACATAAAACGTCCAAGTATGTTTAAATTTGTTCAATTAATGTCTTCATCTAATAGAAATGATATATTTAAACTTAAATTTTTTAAACCATAGAAATTAATTTTCGATAATTATGTTAATTTTTTTTTTTTAAACCCCCCATAATTGTATGGTAAAAAAAAAATATGACAAAAATAAGTGAATCATTGCATGATTTGTTTGAATTATGACAAAAATAAGTTAATCTTTGCTTGATATATTTGATTTATTTACTCTTGATCATTTGATTATCTATTTATATTTATACATAATTATATACATGACAAGAAACTGTAAAGTTTACGTCAATAAAATATACTGTCTGTCTTAAAACATTGTAATTACATGAATAAAATGAAGAAAAAAAATAAACTGGAACATTTTCAAAATATTTGTAAAAGTACCAGAAAATTACTCTCTCTTTTTTTCAGAAAAAGTAACGTGCGTGTAAAGAATAATTAGGATTTAAGGCTATTTGCGGTCGAACTGACACTTGGGCGCTATAGCTAGGTACATCATGTGTTAGGTAAGCACACGTGTCAAGCTGTACCTCGTATTGATACACTTATAGACCTACTCCGGAATTAAGAATATTTGGGAATTTCCCAGCTAATCCGGGGGTACAAACAAACTTGTACAGTTACAACTTCGTGGTGTGACATTAATTCTATTGTAAACGGTAGTGCACAGTGAAGCTTTAACAGTAACCCCGGATGGCCTCATTTGCCGAGTTCCGGATAACACTGGGAACATATTTCCACAGGGAGCATTTTCCCCCTGGGAAGAGTTTCATCCCATCTGGAAATTTTTGCCTCTAAATCGGTGCCTGGAAGGCTGGTTAATGGACTCCCGGCAGTCTGTTTGGATGTAATTGGATACTGTTATTAAATCAAGACTGATTCATTTGATTCTAATCTTATATGGCTTAAAGTGTTTCAAGTATTTTTTCAGATGATTCCTTGTCTATGTCAGATATTTGTACATTCTATGTATTAATAAAAAAAAAGGTCAACAGTAATTCAAACAATCTAAGAAAAATGAAATAATAATTTAAACATAGCTATATCTGGTTTGCATAAATAAAATGATAATATAATAAATGGCTCTTATAAGGTTATTTTAAATACCCACACAATGCAATTAGATGCGGTATAATGCCGTGAACACATAGTTTGGGATCCTTCTGTTCATATATACATCGTGAAACAAAGGGAATCGATAAACTTGGGTAAAACGTTTCGAGGCAATTACGATTTAAGGTTGTTGTTGTTGTTGCACATGTTATCTTATTGATTACACAACTAATCACACTAATTAGTTGATCTATGTAAGATATTCATTGATTTAAACAGCTGTCAATTTAACATACATGTACATTGTATAACATGTATTATAGTGGCCACTTGTATTAAGCGACCCACCTGTTTTGCGATCAGTTTTAATATTCCCTAACTTGCATTTTACCTTTATACACTTAACCTCGGTATAGCAGCCTCCTTGGTTAAGTGGACAGTTCTGTCATACACCTTGAAAGGCCTCTTAAGGCAAGTTCAGCGGTACTTAATTTCCTCTCTCTCTCTCTTTTATTGTTTAGAACATCCAAGTGCATAATTTACATAAATGTAGATCGCACATTACGTATCTCTGAATAACTCAATTGAAGGGAGTAACGATGACACGGCCATATGCAGAGCGCGTTAAGTGGGACCCGGAAGTCCTAACTTCAGTCACATTGTCCCTAAAGTACATGAACATCATTTTTAAAGTCAGATAATGTCTTTGTATTATTGCGAGGTCAAGAGCTTTTTACTCATTGTTATAATCAGTAATTATGAGTGCAGTTCTTACAGTACACGACCCACGTTATCATATCATTCTACGAATGCTTGAGATGATCGGATATGTGAATGAATTGTGTCAGAAGTCGTTCAGGTCAATATTTACATAATGAGATGTTTGTTTGTTTTTTTCGTTCGCCATGAAATATACATAATTGGTGCTTAATAGATATGACACTCAAAATTATATAAAATAGTCAGTAATAACCAAAAAACCGAAGGTTTGATTTTATAAGAACATTAAGGGGGGGGGGGGGGTAATTTTCGTTGATATCGAGGATTGTTTAATTCATGAATATTAATCCTTCTGTTTTCTGAAATAGATATTGTAAAATCTTTACTAGATTATAAAGTCAGTTTCGTAGATGCATATATTCGTGGATATATGTCTTAGAATGTTAATCTACAGTTTTCGTGGGATAGATCTACGAAAATAAGTCCCCAGCGAAAATTTTTGGTTTTATGGCCTATGTCTTCAATACAACTTCAGAGAAGGTAAATGTTATCTCACAGTATGTGAAATGGTAGTAGACACTCATAAGTAATTCTTTAGAATATCTGAACCTGTGTGAGTTTCGAAAACGCCTTATGTAACGTGAATACGTATTAAGACGGGTGCACATCACAGGATTTTGATACTCACCCACAGGTGTTTTATTCATAACCAGGCTAGTGACCCTATCAATTGTATTTTAAACCACTAATGGTAAGATCTATTTCTAATTTCTAATATCAAAATGTCTATAAAAGTTGATGGGTCTATTTAAAGACACAGGAAAACAATCACCAACCCAATCTTAGAGTGAGAGTGAGTAAGCTCATGAGTAAGAAGGAACAAAATGATGAGTAAACTAAGGTTTACTGGTACGATGTGTCAATTTCCTTATTTCTGTCAAGAATTACCATATTTGGATGTATTATTTGTCATATGCCACTCATAGAACACATTTAAAAGAACGAAAATCTGGGGGGGGGGGGTATGCTGGCTGATGTGGCTGGTTTTCGGAGCGATAGATCGAAGGTGAAAAGACGATAAAATAGTTTAGCGGGATGAAATGACAAAACGTAGAAATATTTTTCGTTAAGCCAAACTAGAATTTTACGGTTTTTTTTCGCTATCGGTCGTTTGCCCCGAAAACCCTCCCCACGACATGGCAGAAATCAGCAACCGTATGAGAAAGAGAGTTTGACCAAACAATCGAGAAAAGAGAAAGTTAAAGTTTAGATAGAGCAAAAGAAAATACGGTTGTACCGCATACATTTTGTTACTTACTGAGTAACAGATGTGCATTTAATTCATATAAGTGTTTTGTTCAACAGCATTTTTAGATTAACATCTAAGTTAAAATGACGTATACATATTTAAGACCAGCATTAACAGGTGCTTTTTCTTCTTCTTCTTCTTTTCTTTTTTTAGTAACAAACGGTACCCGTCTGTAGAGTCAGAGGAGAAACTGTGAGCATTTACCTATGGTAATGTTCCACGTACTTATGCATGTAACACACGTAGAGTACGACACTTATGTTTTTATTCAGGGACGCTTATTCCGTCTTCTACGAAATCGTTTATTAATACTGTCATCAGTTCATGGCACTTACGAAAACAATGGAGCACGTGCCAAATGTTTTCATTCACTTATTAAGTGAGCAAAGGAATCTGCAGAGAAAAGTTTCTAATTGATACAGGCTAACAAACGTTGATAAATGAACAAATCAATATGGAATTTTATGGAAAACAAACATGAGGTTGCCGGATTGCATCACGTGACATTAATTTGTTCTGACGCAACCTGATATTTGTAATAATACACGTCTGGTATTGACAGATAAAGATGAAATAGCTGTTTATACTTCATGTTCATGATGATTTTCATAATTTATTTTAGTAAAAAAAACAACACACAAACAAAACGGTATTTATGATTTGTACAATTCTCTCATACAAACCTGACAAAAGCTAGTGCACTAGCAAAAGTCCAGCATGCCACTGGTAGGTTACGAAAAACTTGAAAGTGGTGTAGCATGAACACCCTTCATTTTGTTTAATTAACTTTCCATGTTTTTACTTACGCTTAATTATAACCAGTGTATAGTGAACAGGACTCAAGTGTTTCTTGTACAATTATTTAATGACGCATATCATGTAGGGTTAAAATAGTGATTCTGAGCAGAGGAGGTTAATTGGAACCCATTAATTTAGCTCAAAATATGCTCCTAAGACACTGCAGGATCGGCAAATCACGGAAGATTCCGGAGATAGGCGAAGTAGTATGACTGTTATCCAGCTGTTGTGTTCGGTATAGGAAGAATTCTGTTATATGTTTTCAGTGTTGTTAAAGTCTTTGGTGTTGTATTCCTTTGATCTTTAACCTAATTCATTTGTTTTAAAATGGTTAGTTTACTTTGTAATAGTTCCATCATTTAAAAGACCTTGTAAATAATACGAACCAATTGTTAACTTATGTGTAGCACTAAAACGTAAGATTTTCCAAAGCACGACGATAAAGATTGTTTATGTATATACTACCTAGAACACAGGAAGTAATGTGATGAGCCTATATCAGATTGAAGTTCACCTACGTGGCTGAATGCTAATCTAATAATCTAAATTTGGGAAATACATGTTATTAAATTGAAAAAAGTCCATTATTAAGTTTACGTTTAGGAACACTTTTTGTTCATTGATGGAAATCGAAATAGAAAGGGGTGGGGGTAGAGATTAAAAACTAAAATATGCAAATAAGATAGGGTGGTACATGGCATAGAATAATCGCATATCTCTGACAGATATAAGCGAAGGATAAACAAAAATCGTGTGAAATTTATTTCATTTACAAGTATGAATTAAATCATTTTTGTTCAATTACCCCGTTTTATCCCAAATTACATGACATTCTAGTTCACCCACTATCTCCTGCTATACAGATTAAAAGCATTAACATAACTATCGTGTTTGTTGCCTTGTGCAGGGTAATTAACCATGTGTTGATAGGAGCAGTTCTTTTGGCTGATTGACAAATAGTGAATGTATCTCATATATTTTTTATGTACAAAAATAGCATAAAAAAGAGCACAGAAATTACCCCAGGCAAGAGCAAAATGTCCATCATCTGATATTGATATATGCGATTAAAATGATAATGACAACCTTCTGGAGTTAAATTTGAAGCATTTATTTTTTACTGGTGACGTCAATAATCTGCAGCACACTGTGCTTAGGATAATATGGACTAGTATTTAGAGATATAGGACTTAACAACAAATCTTAAAAGCCTATTGTGGTTTAAGGCGTCCGCTCCGAGTGCAAAAGTTTTAAAGCTCGATTTCCAAATAATATGAGAAGCCAACAAAATTGATTATGAAATTCGAACCCCATTGGGGCAAAAAAAATTTCATGACCTTCTCAGACGCCAAATACTGAGCCAGCCTAGGAACCGTCTTGAGGGGTTAGTTCTAAGAATCTATTTGGAATCAACGTAAATAAATAAGTTTAAAGTTTTAAAGCCCGAAGAGCAAACAACATCACAACTTTACAGCTAGGATGCACAATACACCAAAAGCGATGGAGATGAGAGGCAACGCAAGAATTGGCTTCAACAAATGCTTACTTTCAACAAAAACAACAACTATTGTTATATTTGCAAGTCTAACATGGATACATATGTTATTCAAGCCTAACGTGACTGATCGTTTCTGTTGAATTAACATTATAATATTTTTTTCAGAGTCGAGTGACAAGATAAGTGGCTATCAACACCAGTCGGTCGATGCCGTTATTAGGTAAACGGCCATTAAGATATCATATCTGAATATCAATTAAGGTGAATTTCTGTAGAGTTTGTTTATTGTATACAATCTAATCAATAGCGAAGATAACACCCTTATCTCGTTTTACATACTGTCATGTGAGGTTAAAAAGGTTTTGTACGCTAGATCAATACTTGGTTGGACTAACAAAGATATGGTTATTCAAAAAGCATTATTGAGTAGGGATCAGTCAGTAACTTAATTAGGCGGAAAGGAATGGCGACATCTATCCATGGAGTGTTCGTTTTTGTCATTTGTTCGTATCTATTGAAGAGGTCATTTAAAAAGGTGATCGAGATATGGTTATACTTAAAATTTTGTCTGGTTTGATCAGATCATTTCATTTCTTTGATAACTTTTGGCCAATTTATATCAAAGAAAACCACAGAATATGTAAAAAAGAATGTATGAAAATTTGTTGCAGACAATTTAGAAAACTAACTAAATAAAATTAACAGGTATATGAATAAACTGTTGGTTGCATTTTATAAACAATACAGATTAGATTTCACGTCAGTTATTTTCATTTTGAGATTAATTTCGGATCTAAAAAGAAAATCTATGAAACTATGCTCCCGAAACACATGTTTATTTACTTTATTTTACGTTAATACAGTTATTTTTTTCAAGCATCTATTTTTATACATGTAAATGTTTATGTTTTTGTTTGTTTGTTTTTTTCTACTTTCGGGATTTGGATATACATGTACACCTAATAAAAGGCCTCGATCCTGTACCAAACCAAAGCGGCCCTGATCACTGGGACAACGTGTATGTTTATACATTGAGTATTAACCTTACCGAGCTAAGTTTCATAAATGGACTTATCATTTCCTCATTTTGGACAGGACCATTAGTTTTGTATGGGGGTGCTTGCTGAAAATGTATTAGCGTCAGTCCGAAAGGAAGTGCAGGCTGATCCTGGTCTGCACTTGTCGGAAAGGCAGCCAAAAGTGCCCACAGCATTGTGAAGTTTAGTTATACAGGAGAACTTGACAGGACAAAGACCTTTCTACAATCTCTTCCCTACCCACTGCATGCACTGAGCAAACTTACAACTTGCTAACTCAGGGAAAACGAATATCCCCGGCTATCAAGGTATCATGCAGGTGACATTTACATCTCCTTCCCGACTACAGGTAATAACAGGTGATACAAGCCTCATCTGCAATCATCCTCTGTAGTCAGTTGTACAGCACGCGTATTTTCGTGCCACATAATGAGCAAAGCACAGTTCGCTCGGCTCCGCGTACGTCTGCCACCTAACTGCGCCATCCCTCACCATAATTCCTGTGAATCTTTCAACATCAACATTACATGTACATATATACACAGGTGTGCAAAATATGCATCTTCCCTGAATATTTTTACTCTTAAAGATTCACGAGACAGAGGAAGGGATGGGGTGGTGGTATCATACTAGCCTCGTAATGAACTGGAAATCACTAATACCGGGGCTTGCTTACGACAGGTTCGGTTTTTCCTTTTTTGATTCAAATCATTTCGTAGAAAATGCCACATTTTCAAGTAATATACATTTTATTGCCTAATTATTCCACATTTCTGCATATGAATCTATTATAATAGCTGTAAGCACGTAGGAGTAAATATAAAAGTACGATAAAAGTGACATTAACAGTGTTATAGGTTAAATTTCTAAACCTCTGGTGAAGATATGAATATTATCTTCACATCTTTTGAACTTCTCATGCAGCATATATTCATATTTAAAGGAAGCGACATGTCCATGCCGCTGATGAAGTTAAATTGCCAAGTGGCTGGACCTGTTTAATATGATTCAAACTAGAATCGCATTGATCATGCTGTTGGAGTGGAATATCAGTGGAAATGACGGCGGCCCTTTATAGCTGAATTAACTTGATCTTGAGGAGTTAAAATATACAAATTATCTTGTTTGTACACCCATACGTGCATTTAAATCACATATTAATATTGTTCCTAATTAACATCTTATTATATAATCGGGTAAGTTGTGACTTGACAAGTTATTTACTACTGCAGCGTTGTCCAATATATAATTGAGGAATGTAGGCCACCGTGACCTGAATATCAGACCAGCTACTCATTACAGCCTCTACCGCATCTGTGTGGAAAAAACAAACAATCTAGAGATCCAGGGGACACTAGTGCTACCTTCGAAGTACCAAAATCTTATGAAGAGAAAACACAAGAAAAACAGTATTTTTTTTTGTATTTTTTTTTTGAGTTGCAAAATAGCATCTATCTACACGGTATGGTAAAAGAAACTACAAAATGTTTATACTATTTTCTCACAAGGAATACTGCAAATAAAACATGACACTTCGTTTATCACTTAAAAATCGTGTTTGTGCAAAAATACCTTCTGGTACTCCAGACTAGACTAGTGACATATATATACATTTTATCATCAAAAAGTCAATCACCCAACCCCAGTGTTATCAAACCTCTCTAATATAATGTTCAGTCCGTGCTAATTTAAGTAATGGACTATTTTCACAACGAGAAACAAATGATATATGTGTGTTGGTTTCCTTCATAGAAAAATAAAATGAACTCGGCTACTGAACAACTTCTATCGACAAATAATATGTATTCAAGTGTATGTCTGTCCATTTCAAACCCCCCAAAAAGGGGGTTCATAGTGTTTTATCAATAAATCTGCTATTTCATGCAAACACTGTATGTATGTATGATTGCAATAAAATATGATTAAGCTAATACTTAAATTGCAGACCAATGATAATAATATATGGTTCCCAATATTAATATCTTAAGACAAACACCTTCTTGTCTACTACTTAACAAAAACATTGATTCTTCCAATTTAGTGGTGTCAAACATTGTAATAAAGGGAAGTCATTCAAGTGTAAAAAAAACAACACCTAAAACTATCAAACAATAATAATACAGTTTCGAAATGTATACATGTTCTATACCAAACAAAAATTCATTATGTCTGTAAAATAACTATGAAACTCAATTTGCTTTAAGACGAGTTATTTAAAAATATAGTTGCAGATATTATGAAACACCCTGTATGAGCCTCGATATGTATTTCATGAAAACCCGTTTACTCCTTTATACATGTATTTTATAGATACGCTATACATGTACAAGTACACAGTTAATTTCGATGCATTTTGAATATTTCTATCCAGTAGAAATAATTTCTTTTGTTCTTATTTTGCAAAATAAATAAAAACAAATGTTCTTTAACTGTGTTCAAGTCACACATAAACACTTCGTTTGCCGAATCCTTTGGGACATTCACCAATATTGCCGAAAATCTTGGAGGATCGACGACGATTAGCCCAGTAGTACACGTACTTTCAGCAAACAATACTTATAATTCCCTTTTTAAAAAATTAGCATTTGTTTTCCGATATTCGATAACGTATAATAAAATCGTCATCAACTGAGACAAAAAAAAGCGTTAAATGGGTATGCAGATCTGTTATATACTGGTGAATGAAGACTCAAATACCCACTTATTTTCTCATAAAACACGTTGTGAGCAGAAACCTTAAAAATAGGTCCTTTCTGTTCTGTTCACAAGGTGGATACAGGAATGAACCATTAGTTTGAAACTGACCGAATCAGCTACAAAAAGCGAGCGACCTTATCGCATCATATGGTACCAAAAACAACCACCTCGCTCGCCTTTGATGAAGCTGCGATAGGCGGCTACAGAGATGGTATCAGCGTGACCTCAAGGCCTTGAGAGCAACCAGATACCTACCCCCCAATATCCAGGTAAGTTCCAGAGGAACGGGAATCAGGAGGATACATACACATTGTGGGACGGTTTGAGTACATCAGCAATGTGCCATATTAATATGGTTTTATTTAGGATTCTTTGATTCGTTTGATTTGTTATGAACGCTTGCTGAGTAGATTCTCCCCTTTGACTTCAGCATCCGTTACTATAGAGACTGGGTCAATGGATCTGCTACAATAATTACTTATATATCAATCAGCATTTTAATGGTATTATATATTGGGGATTTTCATACCCAAGAAACAATTTGATGAGATTTACCAAATGCATGTGAAGCAATGTTTGATCATCGTTTTCAAACAATTTCAAAATATTTTTTTTAATATAAAGAAGGTAAGTCTGCTTAACCACACCCAGCACTAATTAACTACATATTAATTCCTATATTATCTGATACAGTTCGTGTAAATCCATTTTCACTTTTAATATAATGAGTCTAATACAATGCAGTGTCTAGATTTGGACACAAGAATGCAAAATATAACGTTACAATGGAGACACACTTTTCACGCCTCTGGTACATCATGAAGACTTTTGTTCTCAACATTAACCTCTTCTGTAATTCGAGTATAACAATGTAAAATTTTCGCCAAAACTATCGACAAACGTTGCTATAATTACCACGAGAGGAATGACAATCATGTGACATTCTCCAGATTTGCCTACAGCACTAATTCATCATTTTACGTATAACATAAACTGATAAAATGACATTTCAGCGAATATTTTATTGTTTTATGTTCATTTTAAACGATGAGAGCCGCATTTAAAGGAGTTTTACACAACATATCTGTATTATTACACAACATATCTGTATTATGTATCCTGCTTAACATGTTATAAAACTGAGTTACCGGTATATATATTTCATAATATTATTATATTCTGAATCCTTAAAAATATGACATGATACATAATTATGCAGAATCACGCTTGAGTGTTTTATACGTATATATGGTTATGTTTGATAAAATTTATCAGATGCCTATAATACAATTTACTACCAGTTTACGCTACAACTATTTAACTACGGTATGTAGGCTACAGGTGGGAGAGAAAGCGTATAGTACGTTATACGAAATGGTAGTCTTTAAGGAGTACATTTGTCACCCGTTATGGATATGTTTTGTGGGTCGCCCCTGGAGGCAGCCTACTGACCCATATAAATGGAGGGAAGTTAGTAAACGAGGGGAGTACCATTGTACGAATTACAGCAACATCATTAATCATGGTACTAGTATCTGTCAAGTAAACGTCCACTATTGCGTTTGCGATTTTGTACAATTGCTATAATGTGGGTTTCGGTCTTTGTTCAGTAAAAGACAAAACTAAAATTGGGCCATCTTTAATGCGACTATAGTTTCTGTTTGTTCATCATCATCATCATCATCATCATCATCATCGTCGTCGTCGTCGTAGTAGTAGTAGTAGCCATTAGTGTATACAATGTCTCACCCTGACATCGGTTTTGCATTGTTAAAAAGATGTTTGAAACCTTCTCTGTGCAGAGATTGATGAACATGTGGGTGGAAGTGCTGCAGATTCTGTCAGACGGAATGTTTATTTAATTCCTCCCTATCTTTATTATCGGGGAGGTGTTTAGTGTAATCTTTCAAGGGAGGTGCATATGGTTCCCACAAACCTGCGTCTCTGCATCACAGAAATGTCTTTGCGCGTCTCGCAACAGAAAACGCGATATAACGAGAGTTGGGAAAAGAAGCATTTTATTTCATGGTCAGTGTTTTTCATTTATTACATTAAAAGTTGCAAAAAGGAAGCTTCTTGGCAAAAAAAAGAAAAAAAAAAAAAGAAAGAAATGTATTTTATTTAATCAGATGAATCTCGGTCACATCATGAGATGCCAACATGCAGTGTGCAAATGAACATTAACGAAAATGGCGCACGGCAGTCACGAGCGTTGGACTCGATGACACGTATAATAATTTTCATTTTTATAAATTTCTAGAGGTGCAAATAACCATTACAGAACAAATATGATACGTATATCATACTTTTTGCGGTAATAAAACAGTTAAAAACTACACGCACATTTAAAATGCTGTCTAGCATCATACTAGTTGTGATTTTCCCACAGATTTGTGTAGATATGAAATAATTACACGGTCTGTATGTGCATATTTTCTGCTCCGTATGTTCAGGAATTCATAATGGTGATGTAGGTATTTACTTTATTTATATAAAAAGTGAAAGTATACTGACTTAAGTCTTCAAGTTTACATTAGCCAAAAACGTTTTGATCCTTGATGGATTTGCATACACACAATTATCTTTACAGTGTACTTAACAGGCCAAGACGGGTGATATAGTTAATGCTTTTGGCGAATGTTTAGCATTACTTTTTGTACTTGAAAATTTAGCGATTGTCATATATCTATATGCATGCATGGCCATATTTGATATAGCATTAAGTTCAAATTTTGACATACAAGTATACGACATGCACATTTTAATGAGATAAGTTAAACGAATGCACGCGTGCATTTTAATAACAAGATATATAAATGAAGCCTATCTTTATGATGGATTCCTGATATATGCTGATGTACATATTGGTATGGAATTTAGTACATGGACTTACCTTTTGGATATAGAGAATAGATCCATACTCGTGCCCCCCTTGCATTCGAAATCCCCAAGGGGTACTCGTGGTGTTCCGGCGTAGACGAATAGACACGATCTGGTCATCCGCAGACATTTTTATTCTCTTAAAATATGTGCAAAAAAACAACCAAATAAAATCAATAAACTATCACAAAATATCCTTTTATTTTTTGCGTGTGTTTAATTGGCTTGGTCCGTTCCAACTGTACGTCCGTCAGCACACAGAATCGCTCACAGACCACCAGAACACCACCTGAAGGTATAGACTGTCTTGTAGGCTCTCACGTCAGAGAATCTGGTGGGTGAATAAAACTGTTCCAGGTGTAGGGGTAGAGCATATCGGTTCCTCACCAGCAAATTGGGGCAATCATAGACCAGGTAACGTGAATGTATAACGTCCACATTCAGTGGGTAATCAGAAAATACGCTACTGTTTGCAGCTCGCCTATGATATGTGTATAAAAAACATATGTACTGGTTGAAACTTCCGCGCGATATTGACCGATATATTGTACACAGTGATATGGGTAAAGATATCTCTCGATATGATCCCAGTTATTCAATACTTAAAATCAATTAGTTCTTCAAATGTCTATTTAATCAATCAATCAATCAATCAATCAATCAATCAATCAATCAATCAATCAATCAATCAATCAATCAATCAATCAATCAATCAATAATGAGACAGGAAACATCTGGACATGATAATAACTATCTCAATATTAGAATACAAGCATTGATCAAGTGTGTGTTTATTTATTCACTAAATCAGCAAACAGTTTAACCGAAGACCTGAAACAAGTTTTAGGTCTTTGGTTTAACCAATCGGCCGATCAACCAATCAATTAACTTACATACATGTATGTATTTATACGCAACTCTTCTATCCCATGTCAAAACATCCTTATACGAATAAATATATCTTGTTCACGACCTTCTTATTTAAATAATGTATACCACGCAAGTTATTTTCATCGTAACCATCCCAACTTGTTAGATAGGAAACTATTCCAGCACACTTCATGACGGTATCTCTACCGCTGCCTTTTTAACTCTAACCCTTTGTTTTACAACACAACCCTGTTCTATTTCAGATACGCGAATTCTGATATAACATCTGCTGAGATAAAGTTAATTTAACTAATTCACACTGATTTACACCCCCATTATTTAAATTAAAGAAGGTCATGGTGGTTCGGCATCACCTGTAATGAATGCAGTATATGTTCCTAGGTTAACTATATTGAAAATAGTTTATCTTGAAATATTTTACCTAAATATACTAATTTAACATCATCAATCATCACTATTTCAGTGATGTATACAGGTGTTAAAACCAACAGTCTTATCATTAGTTTTAAAGCAACATTTACTTTTATTCGTAAATTAATTCATTATATACTTTTTGCGTGTTCTGTAAAACACCGTATCTTCATCCCATATATTTAATTTCTAAGCTTTGAAATATACGCAAACCATATCTGCTTAAAGGTTGGTAAATTTACATCCTTATATCAAGTTAAACAGCGGTATGACTGAAATTTAATTTACGCACATGCGCAATATCGATATATTAGTTAAACGAATTACTAGATTAAAGTTTAAAGAGGACACAAAGTTTCGGCAAGGCCAAAAGTCCCTACAAACGGGTGTTATACGTGTGAGACAAGAAATACTATGGTATTTTTGTTTCCATGGTTACAAACTGCCAATGTCATCGGAATAAAATGTGTTACACCTTTGAAGAATATGCACCTCGTTGTCATAAATAAAATATTGTAGCATAAATAAAAAAAATAACTAAATAAAATAAACATGAAAATAAAAAAGAAATACCAATGATCTTTTTTGAACAAAGCTAATCATTGGCATATATCAATCACTGTCTGTTACATGATTTTTTTTAATGGAATGTTAACCGAGTAATAATAAAGAAGGACGATAAAGGAGTTCCCTATACTAAAAACGAAGACGCAATCTGACTATAAGTACATCCCGCTGATCAGACCGGTCCGAGTGTTAATTGACCAAATCTCGTGTAGGCGCGTGCTAGGATAGTCTCTCGTGCAATAGAGATAACCATGTCTCCATTTCTAGTAGTTCCACAAACAGACCACTCCAGTGTTGCCAAATGATCCGGCTTCTGTTGCTCTTTCATCTTCATTTAATGGCATATTTGTAGTAGTCGTGGGTCGTTTTTGAAATAGTTTACATTTAAACTGGGTTATGTACACACAGGCAGTTGAGGTATTGCCTAAAGTTTGTATACTTGTTAATATCTGAACAAGGTTTTGATTGAAGTTTAAGTATCACTGCTACCTGGATAGATGTAATCACTATCCGCGTAGCTAAGATTTGGTAAGTGTATATTATGTCAACGAGAATATCTGTGTCAGATTAAAAAGTTTGATTATAGGGTATCAAAAATCTCAAGGACTGGTGACAATTAAAAAATACGTGTTTGCATATAAACAATATACTTAATCTGAAAAGAAAAACAACAACAAAAAACAATTTCGTTTATCAAAAGAAGTTTACCCGGGACTCATTAAGCAAAGTGTAAAATATGCTACCCATTATTTTACAATAGAAAAACTTACCCTATCAGAAAATCATATAAAATGCCTTGAAATGTCATGTTAAACCAGACACTAGACTGACTAGTCTGGAACTATAATAAGTGCTGGGCTTCAGCACAAGGGATACACCGCGGTATCACAAAGTATGAGGTCGGTATATCGCGACCGGGTATCGTACCTACAACTACAGAGAAGATACTCTGACCACTCGGCCACCGAGACGGACTCAGGGTAATGCTCAAAACTGTGTATCATAATGATCCTTATCGCTCAGCTATTCCTTGAGTGTACCCACGCTATATTTTTCTAGCGCGAGGGTTGGATATATAGGAGTGAAAATTTTCGTGACGTAATAAGTAATAAGTGCACTTTTACTAGTATGAAGCACTTTTTGTTTTGTATATACAACAAGCATTATTATTTCGTAAGTATTGGTAAGTGGTTATGTAGAATATAGGATGTGCATCTGTTCACATATTGTAGCCTATTTTAACTTCATGTAGGCGCCAGTGTTGATCATTATTCCGCAATCAAACGGAACCTTGATTGCTGGTATTAACATGTCAAGTCAAGTTATAATGTAATACATTAAAAAAATACAATACTGAACAAAAAAATTATTACATTTAAAAAAATACAAAAAACAAACAAACAAAAAACAATACAATTTTGGAGAAAAAAATACATTAAAAAAAGATAGAATATTGACTAAATAATAGAACATGTACATTGTTGTTGTTGTCAAATAAAATGATAATACTACTGCTGCTGCTTCTAATGCCACTGAGAAGGGATATAAGTCTTTAATTATTATATTGAAGAGGAAAAATAAATACATTTATCTAAATTTATTTCTTTCACACCGGTTTGGGGACAAGTTTTTACCAAATATATCAAGACCCATTCGATGGTTCCTTGGTTGTACCTTGCCCCTGCGAAGATCCTGTAAAATCCTTGCAACAGCGGAGACTGAACTCGTAACTTTCAATAATTGACCACGATGCCAAATCGCATATCTGGTATTTTGTTTACAAGATCAATGTCAATGCAATTTTCTACTAATATCATTTTGTTTTAATATCCCACCAAAGGCACTTCAGTCACCTTTAGGACTTTTGTCAGGGACAATGCTGCCTCACTGCGACAGGTGGATACCACACCCGTGAATTATACTGACATTTCACAGGCCAGTCCTTGAGCTATACGTATGTGCTTCGTGCCAATGACATTTTGATAAATTTAATGGTGAAAATTTACATTTGTTAATTTTTCTTCACATTTTAATTTTTGGAGCAGGAGTAATAAAAATATAAGAAAATGAAATATGTAGCCCAATTTATACAAAAGTCCCTTGATTTACCAATCAAAATGGCCATCAAGAGTAAGAATATTAATACGAATATTAAGTGACGTTAGGACTATGTATTCATGAACCCAAGATCTCCCGTTCACAGGAAAGACATTCTTATTGTTTTGTCTACGGGACTGTACAAACCTTTTCAAATAAAATACATCCCCTATTAATGAATCGCTACTTTGCGGGACTTGATGTGGAACAGGTCTACATCGTGAGAAATAAGATTAAAAGTGTTTGATATTACTTTACGGAATTTAGTAGACAGTAAATTCATCTACCTGGATGGATATGAAAACAGGTCTCTGACCGAACAATTAGTCGCTGCCGTTACTGTTTGCTTAGTGAATAGAATACCGGCGTTTCATCGCCGCTGTCATTAATAGGGATTTTACATCGTTTAGCACATATTCAATTTCTGAAATTAAACACGTGTCGCGGTAGCTTTAAAACTAGACGGCTATTTCTTATATCTATCTGACACTGACAAGAGGACAAGTTTCGAGAAAGAAACCAGTATAAGATTACATTTTACACATAAATTACCGCCAGTATGACTACCTGGTGCCAAACAGGTGTTCAGTCACATGAAGGCGCAAGTGTCATCGTTATAATTATATGTATACACATACTTTCTTTACGAAAACAGACATAGCACAGATAGATTTTAAACGATCATAGGGGTAGCTTTTGTATCAGTCACAAAGTAGACGACACACTAGAAATCGTCAAGAGGGGTGTTTTACAGTCGAGCACATTATAAAAAGCCTTCATTTATATAACAAATACATGTATTTCTTTAATGCTTTTCGGTGGATTATATAGGGAAATATCAGTGGGATATATTTTGATAATTTCCCTGTTCAAAACAGTGAAATTATCAAGAAAACAGTGCATTTATCAGGGACTTGAACCCGACCCTATGTTATAAACTGCTCGGAGCGTCAGTGCTGGGTTTTACGCAAGAAATGACGCCATGAATAACGTCACGCACTCGAGGTAATCCCGCCAATTTTGACGTTTTTTGTGAATAACACAGCCATTTTCTGGCCTTTTTAAAGCATTAAATTAAAAGAAAAAAATGTTTGTTTTGGTGAAAGATCGATGTATAATTTCATTCGTGAACATAACAAGATGCATTTTCACTCGTGGCTACGCCACTCGTGAAAATATCACTTTTTATCTTCACTCTGTGAAATTATTAATCAATCTTTCACCTAAAACAAACAATTATCCTCTATGTTAAAACACAAAAAACACGAGCAAATACAGGAGAACGTTCGCCATATTTTCTTTGTCAGTTCAAAAAGATCAGATCTAACACATTTACAGTAAAGAGCAACCCTTTTCTGACAATATAACTCCGTTTTTATTATTATGACGTCATAATTTATTTGATGACGTCATTTTGCTTTAACCGCCCATGCATATGTTCGTCAAGAATGGAGGACGATACAGTTTGTTATCAAAATCTGCGCAAAACTCGGTAATTAAATCTATGACAGAGACCAGAGCGGATTTACAGAAAGTTTATGGTGAGTCTGCCTTCTCTAAATCTGTTTTCACCAATATGACCACCGTCCTGGACAGAAAATCTCTATCAAGACAGGTGATTTTGACTGTCATAGCACAGTAACCTGATATTCAGTAAAAAAAAACCCAACCCCCGCCCCCCCCAAAAAAAAACTTTTTTTTTTAAAATTCGACCTCTTTGTATAATATTATAAACACCAGGAATGCAATGTCTTCCATACCCCACCCACCTCTCCGATACAGGAATATTTGTTGAAACAGCTTAACAAAGGATTTTTCTGGTCCGGACAATTAAAGGGGTTAATTATCTCTTAAAATATATCCCTACCAGTAATGTTTCGTGTTTTAAACCACTGAAAAACACAACTCTACAGCTAATTTCCCATGTCGTAGCAGCCATGACGTGACGTCACAGTTTTCCACCTAGCAGCGCCACCCGAAGCGATTTTTTTCTGCATATCCACGCTGATATTGACGTAGTGCGTGCAAAAATGAAATCCTTTTCTTTGAATACCTTCTCAATTAAAAAAAAAAAAATAGAATCGCATGGTAGATATGATGTTTAGCGTAGAGGTTTACGAAAAGTTAATTGTTTGTTTATTGGGTTAATTGAGTTCGTGGGGGGCAAAACGTGTCTTTATGACGCATCCTTGCTCAGAATCAGCTTTTATTTTAATACCAAAGCAAACATAAAATCTTCAATATCACTTTCTTCCAGAAATGCAAGCAAAGCAAGCAGGTTTACTTTTTGACATCGCCATTTTGACATTAAACCACTCGTGTATCCAGAAATTCGCGTCATACTTCTTCGTTGGTTTTCAGTTTCACGGAAACGATTTTTCGGCACGGAAAAAATACGCTTCATCGACACTGAAAAAGAAGGCTTTATGGAAACGGAGCTTTAGGCAAGTTGCTGAGGAGTTTGGTGCACAGCACAAGATGCAGATTGGCTATGCGACGGGTTTGCGCTAGCACAGGACGCTGATATTCAGTAAAAAAAGTTTAGAAGTCGATTTTTGTAATATATTGCACGAATGTATGTCTGCAGGTTTATCAAGAATACGAGTGAGCCAGTGCAATATATGTCTTGTAACATGGCCAAAATGTAGAAAGTGGGCGGTACTACGGTCTCGTGACATTTTATCCAGCTGGTCCCAACGGTGTCAAAGAGAAACCCCGTAAAAATGATCAATCATTGAAAAGAACCTTTCCTCTTGACCAATTCCCATGCAGATACGCAAATGAAGAAGGAGGAGGACGTACTGAATTAATATAGTTGCTAGTGTTCGCGTCTGACCGTAGAGCGGAACGACAGTGCGGAAAATCATTCTTATCTCAAGTTGACTTGTCATCAATAGAATCTTTTCATAATACTGTATTTTCAAAAGGTCTAACATTTGGGAAAACATTACATAATTTATAAGTGATGTGCTTTTCTTGACAGCAAATACTCACGAACTCTGAAGAGTATATATCCTGAATGTTTGGAAATCCTGTACATCTGACAATGTGTAGAGAGCAATTTTCCGCTTCGCATGCGCTCTATCCCTTTAATGGAAAAATTACTTAAAGCAATTTTCTTCTCCGAATCGAGGCAAAATATGCTACTTATGAGTCATGATAGTTTAAAATGATATTACAAACTACGTCGTTTGGCTGCTTATTTCTCCATCACTTTTTATTTGTTTAAATATAGAAAATAATGTAATGATTTGAAAAAAGAAGCCAGTGGAGGAATGGGTTAACTTGCACACTCTGTGAGGTGAATAATAAGTGTCACCTTAAGGAATCGTATCGGGAAATCAATTATTTTTGGGGGGTCACAAGATAGGTCGTGCCGCTATTACTGAGCAGATATTTGATAATATCGGGTGTCCTCCATTACTGTGCGTTTTTCTGGATAACTGCATGGTTCGCCATTACTGTGCGGTTATCTGGATAACTGATTTTTTTTTTTTTTAGTTACTGCATGGGCGGGGAAATATTCCGCCCCCTAAAAAGTGTGCGGTATCTAATTTAAACATGGGTACCTTTCTACAGAAAACTACCCAGGCCGTGTTACAAAACTTGCGAAACCATGGTTTTGTCCTGCAAACAGACAAGATATAACTACGTATAGACAAAATCACAATATTATCCGAATAAAACACATTTAAATAAAGTAAACTTCAAAATATAAAAGAAGAATGAAGTACTACATAAATTAAAATAAACACAAAATATCAATTAAACTAAGAAATAACACTTGTTCACCAAAACACTACTGGAAATTCCTAAATAGCCTTAAACCAAAATGCCAAAAGGCAGAAACACCAACATTACAAGAAATTCAACAATATGAATATGTGTTACGCAAACGAAAGGTTGGATCCTGATATAATCCTATTAACGGGAATGAACAGTCAAACGCAGGTCACTATATCAGAAACAGAAATTAATAACTTTGAAAATCCAAAAGCACAAATTCCGAAGGACAAAATCATAAATGAATATATTTAGTCAACCAAAACATTGATGTTGCCAATTTACTCGAATTTGTTTAATGTTATTTTAGATGCAGGATTTATCCCGGAGTCATGGTTAGGAGGATTTATAATACTAGTGTTCAAAAACAAAGGTGACCCCAATTATGGACCAATAACCATTTTAAGTTGTCTTGGAAAATGATTCACGCCGGTTTTGTTTGTTTGTTGGGTTTAACGTCCCACCGACAGTATTTCAGTCATTTGGAGACGATGTCTACTTGATACAGATATAGTGCTGTCACCCTGCAGTATCACGCCGTAGACATGTGGCATGATACCACACCCAGTCACATTATCGTGACACCGGGCACAGGAAAATGCTCCTGTATGTTTTAAAAGTAGGATTTTTTTAAGCATACAGGAGCAAGTCCCTGTGGTGCATTCGTAGAGTCGAGCATTCGACAAGGTATGGCGTATTGGACTTTGGCAAAAATTGTTGAAGGTTGTTGATAGAAAGATATTTCGAAATATTTATAATATGTACAAAATGTTAAATACTGTATTGGACATGGTGGTCTAACATCATACTTTTTAAATCCGAAATCGGTATCAGACAAGGCCAAACATTATCATCATTACTTTTATATATATATTACCATCTCCAGAATGATAATGCGGTCGGTGTGGAATTGAATGATTCCATTAAATGGAACTACATGTACTTGGGGTTTAAACTTTTTGTTCTTCTCTACGCCGATGTCACTATTATTTTATCCGAAGACAAGGTAGACTTTCAACACTACTTAAACTTTTTTAACCAGTACTGCCAAACATGGAAATGGCAATTAAATTTAACTAAAACTAAAGAAATAGTATTTGGTGCAAGAATATGTCATACTATGAACTTAAAACTAGGTGACCATGCACTTGATATTGTATCTTATTATAAATACCTTGGTGTGTATTTTTATGGCAATGGATTATTCTACAAGCGTGTAAATACCTTGTCTGAAAACATGCAAAGAAAGCTATGTATTCGCTCCTAAGACGAAAAAAAAAAGCTCTGAATTTATTTGACCACTCGGTAGTCCCTATATTTACGTATGGATCAGAAATATGTGGTTTTGAAGATTTGAATATTAGTGAAAGGTACATACAGATTTTCTGCGTAAAGTTACTGGTGCTAGAAAGAGTACTCCGTCCCAAACGGAGAACTTGGTCTGTATCCATTAGAAATATTTGTCGAAACTCGCGTGATAGCATTCTGGAATTTAAGTGTAGTTAGA
Organism: Solen grandis; assembly: GCA_021229015.1. NCBI lineage: Eukaryota > Metazoa > Mollusca > Bivalvia > Adapedonta > Solenidae > Solen > Solen grandis. The sequence goes on from CM037785.1 coordinate 3,006,234, forward strand.
ACCATTAACACAAAAAGTAAAAATATAATATATATGATTCCAAATAAACCATGAATATGAAGATTACATGTATTTTAAATTACAAACAAAAAAAACGAATATTTGTCATTATTTAAATTTAGGCCCGCGAATCATCGCTTATAAAACCTAATAACAAATACCTCATTCGTATTTTATAATTATTAACTAAATGTACGTTTCATACCGCTTAACTTTCCATCCAATATATGAACTTGAAACATTCTTTAGAATGGTGTAACCTATATGTAGCCTAGATTTTATAAATTGAGGCTGCTTGCCCTTAGAGCCGGTCTTTCTTAATTTTGTTTATGGCACACCCGTCCTTGTATTTAGTGTGTATGACAATTGCTGTGGATCATCATTGTTTTTTGTTGTTTTTAGACTTTTGCGACGTACTACCAGAACCTATATGATAACCTGTTTTTTGTAGAACCCCACATTGTATATGTTGTATATACTTGGGAGAAATAAACATTTTGTCATGTCATGCTAAAGATCAGTTGCGGGATCATAGTTTTGAGTCTTGGGAAGAGCTTGGTAGTGCTATTACGGCGGCGTTGAGTATGAAACGCCATAGCTGCCTTAACATGACAGGTTTTCACTGTTTGAAATAAATTTTATGTGAAACCCAGCCAAGTTTCTGAATTCATACACTTTTGAAGAAGAATAATACACAATTCTGTTTGTTGAATAACAGAATAAAAAACTTTAAAAAGAATAAATAGGTGAAAGCAATGTGAAACACAAGCATCAGACACGTATATATCTGCTAATTGTATGCCTCAACCCAACCCCAAACGTGGATATCAAATCTATCCGGACATCTACGCTATGTACAATAGAAATAGATTCAAAATTACCGGTACTTTGCCCATCTCCAGATTTTCAGGAGTGTTTCTAATTTTTGGCTATGTTAATCATCATATAGATGATCATTTTTTTTTCTCTTAATCTAGACGAATTTATTCAACATTATTCTGCCCTTTCTGTCTTTTGATATTCAATCCTCGAATTCGGATTGTTAAAAAAAATTAACTGGAGATCAGTCAAATAGAACTCAAGTGTTTAGGACTTCTCTTGTTGAACTGAGCACAGCATGTCTTGGACAAGTTTATTCATTGCTTATTCCAGATTTTGTGCAGTTAATTTTAAGTCAAAAAAGGTTTTTGAATTAACCACACCGTCTGGCAGAGGACTCCATCTGTTCACTACCCTCATGCCAAATGAGTAACCAGCTTCAGGCAATGAAGTGTTAAAGAGCTGTAGTAGCTTCTCTTTGTTAACTTAGTCCTTTCTCTTTATTATTGATAAAATGTTGGATGTAAAACTGCTGTGGTGGCACATTCATTGCTTACATGAGCTCACCTTTGAACAAGGTGAGCTATAAAGCCAATAACAACATATAAGAAGCTATAAATGCAGACGACACTGATAGAAGAAACTTATAGTAGAAGTTTTCACCTCCTAGCAGTTTATTTTTGTCTGCCTAATGTAATGAAACACACACACACAGAACAAACAGAAAATGACATGAACGCTCAATGTACGCTCTTTATTTGCATTTTTACAGTAATTTAGGATAAGCAATGGCTATTTATGTATTAGACAACAAACCACCATAACCACCAAAGTAAAACAAATATCCATTTAAATGGGCTATAAAAAGAGCATAAACTTCAACACAACAAAATCAGAGGTAAAATTATTCTGCACCAAACACTCTTTATATTAAAAGATTACAGATTTGATACAGTTTTTAACATGTAACTGTGTACTCATTACATATATGTTTGATATTTACATAACAATATCTTAACGCCCACATTGTGGACACATGCATCTAGTACATATACAGAGAAATTGCATTAATCTGAGGCGTGATGGTCCTATGATCATGCCAGGTGCAGATAAACAGACTACCATTATCCCTTTCCCTCATATAGACTCATTTTGACGCACTCAGTAGGTACCACATAAAGCCTGATCTGCAGAAAACCACAGTTAAACCTTACCAAATTTAATTACAAAATCCTCATTTCCAGACCACTGAGGAGCAGCAAACAGCATAAAACCTGATCAGCCTGCAAGTTACTCGCAGGCTGATCTGGTTTTATGCTGTTCGCATAGGTCTTTTCATGGTTTGCTCTATGAGGGAAAGGGTTATCTGAGAATATCCCTTACCAGCCCACAGATTGTAACAATTTTACTGTTGTATTAAACACAACCAAACAGCACAGCACTGTACCAGGATGTACTTTTCCTTCATCTCCTATCAATTTTTTGGCAATTGTTCTGTAAAAATGCATTCACGAATAAATTAAACACAAATAATGTCAACAACTCTTCTATGTTTACAGAAATATTTAAACTAAATTGATGGAATAACCAATAACTACAATGGTGTAAAGTCATTTTTTTTTAACTGTCCCAATTGCATACATTACAGTCACTGCACAGAATATATTTATCTTTGCTTGATTTTTGATAATGTTCTGCGATTACTGGCTAAAATGTTGATAATGTGATTTGATTTGACATGAACTTGTATCCCCCCCACAATGCAACACATGCCGACAGCAGACAGAGCTCCTAATACAACTTTACTTAGTCCACATATGGCTAATATATTCTGGGAAGCCATGATTCAAGCATCGACAAATACATTCTGTATAGTATCTGTGTAATATATGCACTTGTGAATGTTAAAAAAAAGTTCTAACTGTATAGTGTGATCAATGTTTTGCCTGGTTGACACAAATTAACATGTGGGGCATAACTGTGAGCAGGTGACCTAGCTGTGAAGGGAGATAATCCCTTCGGAAAAAAATGGATACAGGTGGAGCTTTAATTTTGACAACAGGGTCTTGGAAGGTCACTTAAAAACATTCAGACATGAAGCAGGTTTTCACTGTTAGGCCCATAATAAAACTGGACTTAAAATTGTTAAGAAGAATCCATAAAAACCAAAAGTCAATATATATCATTATGTAGATCTGTTATACACACTTGCATACATTAAAAGGTTATAAAATTGAATAAGTATCTTGAATTAATGGCAAGGATACATTTATATATTTCTAAATTATGTTTAAACATGATGGTGAACAGGCAAAAAAAAAAGAAGATTATTCATAACATACAGTACCGGAGTGGAATAAATTATTAAAATGAAAATGATACATTAAACTATGTCTTTTTATAATTTCCAGTCTCAACCACATACATATTGATTGATACACAGTATCAGAAACACAAAATCAAAACTGACTGGGTAACAAAAAAAATGTTCAGAAATGAAGGTGCAAAAAAAAAGGAGAAGATGAAATAACTTATGTATAAATGAGGGCTGACACCACTACACACACAAATACTCTGTATGTTTCATATATATCTGACAAGCCTTGTCACTGTCACAGTGACAAATACCCCAAACAAATCACCTACATTAAAACCAGGGCCATGTGTTCTATCACAGGACTATCTTTTCTATTGGCTAGAGACTTGGATCTTGCATGTGTCACAAATCTGGAAGCCTATTTCTGCCAATTTATTAAGAGTCTGGGCACAGAAAATAAAAAACGCTTTTCAACCTTTGACTTGTGATAGTGACCTTGACCTTTGACCCCAGACTGTGACTTTGACCTGGGCGTTGAGTATAACACATCTTTTTTTCTAAAAGAGCCCAAACACAACAAAATGTTTGACATTTGGCCCTAATTTGTGACTTTGACCTATGAACTCCAATCTTTATTTAATACATCGTCCCAATGTGGGAACATTTTCTAACAGGTTACTGAAAAATCCACTCATACCTGTAGGAGTTACAGGGACAGACGGGCTGACAGTGTGATCTATATGCATCCCTTAAGGGGCATTAAAATATCCTTGTATAGTATAGGTAAGAAGGAAGAACAGAAGATATGTATGATAAATGCAAGTTACGTTGTTTTTGAAAATGTTTGTTTAATGGGGTTTAATGTCCTGTCTGCAGTATTCCAGTCATTTGGAGTTTATGTCTACATGAGACAGATATAGTGCTGCCACACTGGAATATCACACCTGGGCATGTGGCAGGATGTTATAATTGGCCATTAATGATCCCCCATGAATAACTGAATATGAACTAACATACATGGATGTCAAAAAAATATATATACACTGACGGAAACTTCTAACCAATCATTTAAACCCTTTCCGTGCCATGTCACCTATCATATACAAACAGGCTATTTGCCAAGGAATATCTTAGATATTTCTTTGTACTAGGTTAATGAAGCTGCCTCCATTTCTCCACCAACAGGATGGGTTAACCCGTCCTACACAGGAGACAACGTATTTGCCAACAGGACGGGCTTGCTATTTATGGAGGTTTCCAAGTTGGAAACCCCGCAAAATGGGTGAACCCGTCTTGTTGGCAACTGCGCTGCCTCATGTGAAGGACGGGTTTTTCTGTCCTGTAGGCAGCGAAAGGGTTAAATTTATGAAATATCTCAAAACCATGAGAATTAAGAATCAAACCTTATTTCATTTTCGCGTATGTGAAAGGTGATCATTTAGAACTTTCCTATACATGTGTATTTCAACTGCTTATATCACATCAAATTTCTCTAGAAAAAAAACAACAAAGATGAAGTCTTACAGACATAAAAAAAAACATTCCCCTATGGGCATAAAATGTATTTAAGTGTCCAATGAGACATTAAAAAAAATTCTGAACAATGCCACAGATGACTTTTAGTTTCAGGTTATACATATCTGGCACATAAGAATACTGTGCTTCTTGGTTCTGTCCATCATCTGTCACTACTACAGTTGACTATCAACAAAGAGTATTTGTCCTCACATAAAAGTCATTTATCATTACATGTTAACTCACTGTTAAATATTTCAAATAAACATGTATGCGTATAAAAAATATGAAGTATGATAAAAACATTACAATGAGACATGCACATACAGACTGATGTGATCAAATGAAAAAAAAAAAAATATATATTTTTAAGAAATCAATGGTAACATGAATGGGGAAAATATCAATGAAAAACAAGACTGTCTCAGACAGTATATCCCCCGCTGATTGGTGCTTGTTTGAAGAAAGGGTTAAGCCAGAATTTGCATAAAAAGAAAATGTGAAGAAATCAGATGGCTGGACGCTAGACGAAAAGGCGATCCTAACAGCTCACCCTGAGCATTTGCTAAGGTGAGCTAAAAATTGTGTGATGGCAAAAAATGATATGTGCTGAAGTACATGTGGGTTGGTCAGTTCAGTGGAAACAATATGATTCAGCACCATTTAAGAAATAAATCACAGGCTATTGTGTTGAAGGATCCAACGGAAACATGCCAATAGTATGCGCATCTCTTATTGATATTAATGGTTCCCATTAAGTTTTGTTGAAATCCAGTATACCGTTGCTAAGAAATAGCGCAGAAATGAATGTTATTCTGTATTCATACTGCATAACTTATCAAGGGCCATAACTCTGTCTAAAATGGTCTGACCAAATCATGCCAAAGATATGCGCATCTCTAGTGATGGTTGCCATGAGGTTTCTTTAAAATCCTGTCAGTAATTGCAAAGAAATTGTGCGGAAATAAATGTTACTCTGTATACATACTGAAAAACTAATCAAGGGCCATAACTCCAAGTTAAATGGTCTGATAGGAACATGCCGAGTATGTGCACATCTCCTATTGGTAATGATGGTTGCCATGAAGTTTCTTTAAAATCCAGTCATTAGTTGCAGAGAAATAGCGCGGAAACGATTTCAGACAGAAGGACGCCAAAACAATATCCCCCTCCCGATTCCATTGACAGGGGATAATAAAATAACATTATATAACACTGTGAAATAGCTTTGCTGCTTGCATATGAAGTTAGTAATGAGACATGATAGAATGAAAGAATAGTAAATATTTTATAAGAAACTTATGAAATGCGCTAATTAGCACAGAGCATTCTGACATTAGCCTTTAGAAAAAAAAGAAAGAAAAAAAAAAACGTCACTTGCAAGTATAGACAAAATAGCCCTACAAAGAAAGGTTCACCAGAACTCTTTTTTTTTTTTTTTTTTTTTTTTTTTATAAAAGTTATTTTTCATAAAATACAATTCAAGATAATAAAAAAGATTAACAACCTTTAACATTAAAACAACAATCAGTGTTGTCTCAAATTAAGTTAATTATTTTAAATTTTCTCCATGCTTCCATCCTCCATACAGTAAATTTTACTGCTACGGTAATACTTCAAATTTAGCAAAAAAATGCACAAAACTTATTTGCATCAATTACCTATACAAAGATAACAAGTGCATGACATTTATTAAAACAGACTGTAAGCTATCAATGTGGAATGAGAACAAGGGCTGTGAAAAGTGCATACACAACTCCATGTACTTCCATGATCACTTCGTATACAATGCAACTCCATTGTTCCTGGGTTACAAGTTTAGATTACATGTTATACTAGCATTGTAACTATAGGACAATATATCATAATTCAACTTGACAAACTACGAGACCATAGACCATGGACTATGTAACACTGGATTTTGTATTAAATTTCAACTTATTCATTTTATATCCCCTTCCTATGGTTACTGGGTTGGATCAGCACTTGGCACCTGCGCCATGAAAAGACCTAGTAATCAAAAGGTTCAAACTCACAACTTCCGTAATTATGTAATCACTGGACTGCAGTGCCCTTCTGATTTTGTGTTATAATTGAATTTATTTTAATGGATCTTCACTGAACTGAAAGTAAAAAGCTACTATGAAACTCAATGGCTATGTAATAAAATAGAGTGTATAAAAAAAATGCTACTGTGAACATTTGACAGCTGGCTGCTTAATACAGGTGGACTGTTAAGATCAGGAAACCACTAACACCATAACTGTACATAGGCATTGTCAATGTAGCCGAAGCAGGAGGCATCAAAAATAAATTACAACTAAATCAACTATATCACAGGTAAGCTGGCACCCCTCCCATCGTCATGTCATCGAAACTGGTACACTGATATACTGCGCTCTGGTACATGTGTCAGGTTCAAAGACTGGAACCTGAAATATCCACAGTTTACCACTCAGTTTCACAAGGGGAAGTGTTTCTAAAATGGTATTCAATCAAAGCAAAATCATAATTCAATTCTATCAATCAAATACCATGTGTGTTAATACTCTGCTCCATAGTGTTTAAAAAATATTTAAATGTCCATATATATTAAAACATTAGTCTATGTTAAACTATCGGTATATGAAAATCATGAACTGTAGAGGATAAGTTTCACAGTCAGCTCTTTATATGCAAACCTATGATTGGACAGTTTTTCCTATCTCATAACAGTCAGGGTTAACCTTTTTAATGACCACACAAATTGTGCCATGGCCATTCATTTGACTAGAAGTTACAGGCATGATTTAAAGAGTTTAATACCTCCAACTGCTGGGGTGCAATAGGAAAGTGATTCAAATAAAGGCCATTTTTTTTAAGATGATGGTTTAATAAACAAGAACATCTTACTCTAGTGGTTTTAACCCTTTCCCTCATATATACTCATTTTGACGCCCTCAATAGGTATCACATAAAACCTGATCTGCAGAAAACCACAGTTAAACCTTACCAAATTTATTTACAAAATCCTCATTTCCAGACCACTGAGGAGCAGCGAACAGCATAAAACCTGATCAGCCTGCGAGTTACTCGCAGGCTGATCTGGTTTTATGCTGTTCGCATAGGTCTTTTCATGGTGTCCTCTATGAGGGAAAGGGTTAAGGTACAGTTGCCTAAATAAGCTAAGAGTTACAATGACATACAGATGTATGAACATGCACAGTGAATGTATAACAATCAATCACAAGCATTTTATACATTTGTTTTTTGGACTTAATATATTCAAGAAAGTTTCTACACTGTGCTTAATCACAGGAAGAAAAACTCCACACAAACTGTATTTTGAAAGGATGGGGATACAAAAACGATAAAAAAATGACATACATTTCTGAACTCCTGTGGTAATAGTATCCTTCAATAGTTGCTGTAGACTTCTGGAAGCAAATGTAATAAAATCCAGCAAATGAGGCTCCATTTATATCTTTAATGGTATGGTCAGGGACTAAGAAATGTTCCTGTAATGAAACAAAATCATTTGTCATTTTTGTTTGTTGTGTTAAACATCCCACACGACAGATTTCAGTCATTTGGAGACAATGTCTATTTGAGACAGATATGATGCTGCTACACTGCAGTATTATGCTGTAGATGTGTGGCATGATACCACACCCAGTCACATTATCCTGACACCAACCTGTCCTAGAACTACCCTTATATGCTGAGCGCCAAGCAAGGGAGCTATACCAGTATATTTTTTTCCTCTTTGATATGTCGTGGTCAGGCATGGAACCCACAACCTCCTGCTCCTGAAGTAGACACTCTAACCACCAGGCAACCAGGGACAGTACATGATTTATTAACTAAGATCCTGGAAGATGCTGTCTGATCTTGCTCTACTCTGTTTGCAAAGGCTTCCAAACACGTCTATATGTAGTAAAGGCATAAGGTACAACAAAATTTCTTTTCTTTTCTCCTTTACTTTTTTTTTATTAGAATTGTGTCAATAAGATAAATAAAACATGAAGAGGATTGCTTTTGATGTATAAAACACTTTATGAATAATAAGGTTAAGGATTTTAACAAGATGTGTCTGTCTCTGAGAATGATGTCAGTATTCAGTAATTTATTGATAAACTCAAAAGAGGACATGATTGCCCCCAACATTATCATTAAGTCAGGGTACATAACTCTGCTACCACTCCATGAATTTTGAAATAAACCTTTCTATGTGGATTTCTGAGCTGCATTGCTATGATCTCGATCTCTGGAACCTGATAACTCATATTTTAGTATAAATAGGCCAAATTGTTTCCACAAATTAATATTTATAGTTATTTGTATCTTTCTCGTTTAAGTAAATGTTTCAGAAAGTGATGTATTTAAACCATATTTTATGGTAATTATACCTACTAATATGAGAAATTAATATTTCATTCAGGTTCATATTGGCATCTAGGGCTATATGTACGGACCGTGAAAGATTTTAGATCAACATATACGTATCTTAAAATGTTAAAGAAAAATATTGGCGCAACTTGAATAAAACAATCATTAATGGTTGACATTGCATTGATGTTCATAAGATACAGAGCATTTCAAATTGAAAATAATTACTTTAAATATTGTATCCGCCTGTGTACACTTTTGGACAGGGCGTCGTCCCACTAGCTAATGCATATCAGATGCTACATGTACACTTTACTCTGGTAAGTAATGTTATCAGAAACAAATTGTTTTCTTATACATTTGTACTTCACCAGCATCAGAATCCCATGAGCTTTCATTCCGTTACTCCATTCATAGCCAGTGGATTATTATTAGTTAGCATTTGCTCTTTATCCATTATTTGAAAAGCCGAACTACTTTTTCGCTGCCCCACACTGGGGATTTTTAGACAAAAAGAAACTTTTGTATTTATGGTGCTTAGACAAACCTTTACGGACTTAGAGATTTTAGATTTCCAAGAAATGTACTCATCTGTGTAAGCAGCATCCTTATAATGATAAAGTGCTAACCAAGTATCCCATGGCTGACAGATATAATAGGTAGCCATAGGTATCCGACACTGTACTTTCACAAGCACTTACCTTCCATCTCATAAATACAAAATCTGTTGTTTTTAAATCTTCATAATCAAATTTATCTGAGTTGAAGTTCTTGAATTGATAGAATGACAGGAACTTGCCCTAAAATTAAATAAAATACAAATAGAACAACAGAAGCAGGTGAATCATAAATTGCATACATTAAATTACATGTACTTGAATCCCCTGAAAAATATTATTGACTTCATATATGGACTACCGGGGGCCTCCTTGACTTGAGAGGGTAAACTTTAACACTCACTCTGCCCCTCACCGCATGGGTTCGAATCACAGCAGGGCCATTTGGATTTCCATGTGAGGTAACCTTCCAGCTGGCTTGCGGTAGGTAGGTGGTTCTACCTGGATGCCTCCGTGCATTCGGGGTCTTCCTCCACCTGTAATTAGCTGGATGTCGCTATATGACTGAAATACTGTCGAAGCGACGGTAAACTCAAATAGTCAAGTCATATCAATTTATGGACTACCAGTATGTGGAAAATTTACTTCTGTTAAATATGTCAACTGTTTAACTTTAAATTAAGATATATAGTCTTCAGTTTAAGTAAGTAACAAATGCATTTTTATTGATATTAAAGAACTGAAGAAATAAACATACCAGAGAAAAATGATAAGTGAAGATAATTTGTAATAACTCACAGAGTGACAATCTTAGAGTTGAATTGAGACAAAAAAATAAAAAAATCTTAAATAATTAAAAAAACTATACTTACTTGAAGAAATATTTTACATTAAAAAATATACTTAAATAAACATGAATGTGTGACGATGCGTCGTCACAGGTATAGGTACAATCTCTGACAACTGCGTCAGGGAGTCGACTCTTTGGCTCAGTGGTTAGAGCATTGGGTTATCACGCCGGCGGACTGGGTTCGATTCCGGGCCGGGCTGTGTTTGTTACATTTGGTGTCAGAAGTGGGATCAACTGCCATACCGGAGTTGCCTTACCCACGTGTTTCCCAGGCCAAGTCTCGGGTCGAGACTTCTCGGAGGGGGAAGTAATGTGACGGGTTCGATTCCGGGCCTGGCCGTGTTTGTTACAAATGTTTACATCAATAAAACTTACCCAATGCTTTCTGTCCACTTCCTCATCAGCATCCCATTTTCTTGTAAGGAATGGATGTTTTTCACTGATGATCTCTCCATCAAAGAATGTTGTCAATGTTGGATATTCTTCTGTAAGGCCTTTTATTTTTAAGTAACCACAAAGGTAAGAAGTCTGCATGTCTACATGCTGAAAAGAAAATGAACAAATATATATATGTGTAGCAGAGCAGCTTAATTAATAGGTACTGCTATGCAAATCTCAATGAAATGATTCACAATTGATTATGTAAAATTATATCAAATGAAAAGAAATCCATTGTTTTCTATGGTGAACAAAAGTAAAAGTAAACTAGAAATATATCAACTGGATTCAGATTCTCCCATTTTTAGAAATTTTCACTAAGTTATGGGCTACAACTATGCTATGTCTCAATAAATACTAAACAAAAACCCAGGTGCACAAATACACATCATGGTAAATGAATATGTGACGCTTCAAAGATTTAGATATCACTGGTGTTATACATGCCACAAAATGTCATATCATAGAGTCATATTTACTTGAAGATAGGGACCACAATTCTGCCATGACAATGAATTTTTAAATGAAACCAAATGTGCACAACACAAATGTTTATTTTTCCATTTCTTTAAATAATCGAGATATAAAACATGTTCATAGAAATATAAAATATATCTAAATCTAGAAATGGTATACCTTGATTAATGTGAAATTGTCAAATTTAAAGGTGTCAAAACAGCAGTGTTAGTAATCCAACAGTGGGCGTATTCAACTGGGGATTTTGTTGACTAACTCTTTTTTTTCATTTGACTGGTGGAGTGATGGGACTGTGATGTTAGAGCATTAAAAAAAAAATTCTACGTTAATAATCTCTAAATTATTTTCAAGATTAAAAATTAGTACACATAATTGATAACTGAAAAGAATATATACTTATTCAAACAACTCATTGTATATTTCTGCTCAACAATTTAGCATCCTCCGTTCAAGAAGAACTTGAAAATTTTCTGTGTAGAGATTATTAGATAAAAATAGAATAATGTTACATGTCTATCTCACTAAATAAATGACATGAATGACCAATTTTATCATTCAGCTTCATAAGTTGGGTTCCCTGTAACAGAAAAACTAATAAAATATTGCAATGGACATGCATGATGGTGAAAAGAAATCCTTATTCACATCTTTAGGTTTTAAACTTTTTTTTGTAAACTAGAACTCCGCGAGTCGGATGTGTCGCCTGACAATGACTTATCTGTTGACAGTAAAGATGCCAGTTTGTCACTTTCTTTTAAGAATTTGGTATCACTCCAGGTCATTGCAAGAAACATACATATCAATCTCAAGTCATTCAAACTTATGGTGAAAATATTATACTCCGGACAAGAAATGCTCTAAAAAAATCAATCAAAGGGGAATTATTAAAAAAGCGCACAAGGTAGAGTTATGGTTCTTTTGCACTGCACTCTGGTCATTGCAAGAAACATACATACCAAGTCTTAAGTCATTCAAACTTATGGTGAAAAAGTTATGCTCCGGACAAGAAATCCTCCAAGAAAATCAATCAAAGGGGAATAACTCAAAAAGCGCACAAGGTAGAGTTATGGTTCTTGTGCACTGCACTCCGGGTTTTTGCAAGAAACATACATATCAAGTCTCAAGTCATTCAAACTTATAGTGACAAAGTTATGCTCCGGACAAGCAGACGGGGACGCCGCCGCTGCCGAAGAAAGTAACCCCTAGACTAGAGTCAGGCGACACAAAAAATGGTAATTGATAAAAGCGACATCAATGCAAATATCTATTCGACTGGACATTTTTTGTTGAGTAACTTTTTTCTTTGCGCATCTAGCTCCACAAACCTTTCGTTCTCAATGGAAAATCTCAGTTACTCATATTCTTAATACCATGCTTGCATATTGTATTAAATAACCAAAATAAATCTACCAGTATTAACCAGTGTATATGTACAATGACCAGAACTTCCAATGATTAAAGTTAATTCTAACACTATAAAACAAGAGGGTCATAGAGGCCCTGAATCTTTCACCTGAGTATAGGGTTACCCAAGAAACATTTGTACTTAAACATTTTGAAATTTTGCCAGTAGTTTTGCATTTTCACTATATATGTACATTTAAGACAAATTAGCCTCGCCCCTGGTGGCCATGTTTTTTTTAAGGATCAGAAATTTTTTAGCTATCTTGGTAGAGGGTTACCCAAGGAACATCTGTACAAAAACATTTTGAAATATGGCCAGTAGTTTTGAAGGAGATGATTTTTAAAGTTTTCATAATTTTTCTTTACATTGCCATGGCAACCAGAGTTCTACATGGATCAAGTTTATTTTAGCAACTTTTGTGAAGGTTCTCCTAAGGATCAACCAAACCATGTTTAATCATATATGTATATCAAGTATAACATATGACTTCATATTACTCCTACTGTAACATTATAAAATAAACCAACACATTCTTATCATTTCTATAACTTTGCAGTCTGGTAAATGTGTTTAAATGGAAATAGAGATTTTTTTTTCTTGCTATATTATATATTACATTATATAATGATGCAGCATAATGTATATGTTGTATTCAGATGCTTTATGACTAATTATTTGGTAAATGAGGTCTATAGCTATGGCATAACTGAACTTAACAGGAACAATATGCAATATAATTATTCTACGATACAGCACTCAAAACATACAAAACTAAACTCTGTTTCCTAAATACTAAAACCTATTTTCAATATTTTTGCAAAAACATCACTGAATGTATGACAAAACACAGTGTTATAGCCAATTCATAGAATACCAAAGTATGAATTAACTGAAAATGATTCTAAGAAAAAGTTCAATTGGTCAATATTGACTGTCATATTATTAACCATTAAATACCAGTTGTGAAAATTGGGAGCAAACAATATTTGCCCAAATCCTGCAGGACAGGTCAACGTGTAACAACAACCCTACAGTATACGTTTGCATGTAAATATGATGTATTTCGTTGGCAATTAGTCTATATCTGCACTGTAACTGCCGTAACTGTAATTGAATTGCGGTTACCTCATTTCTAGTTAGCATGAAAAACTGGATTATGGGTCGTTTCACCCCAATTCTCTTTCGCCCTATACCCTGTCGCCCCAACTCCCTGTCGCCCTATACCCTTTCGCCTTAAACTGTGAGTATGTTCGCCCTATTGTAATTTTGGTGGATTTGAATGAAATAATATATAAATGTTTGTGGATTCGGTTGTAATATTTTATGCATGTATGTTTTAATAAGTATATATTCATATTACATTTATCATATTTTGTTGCACAAGTGATACATAATGAAACATCCATCTTGGAATGACAGTTTCAATTTTTTTACATCTTATATACCCTAACATTGGCGGTGTATTTATAATTAAATAAATAAATTCATGCACTGTTTGTTTCGTTTTAAGACCTTATTCAATTCATTTGCATCCCTACTTGTCATAAATGAAAGAGACAGGGTGTATAAAATAATTATGTTAAATGAGACAAATGAACGCCGAAAATACTGTAGTTTGCTATAAATTGACAACATATATATGAAAGAACTATACAAAATGATTAAATACTTGCTTTGATTACCAATTATTTCTTTAATTATTTCAGTATGTGTTTGCAAAGTAAGTCTTTTGATCTGATCAAGTAATTAATAATGCTATTATTGTTAAAATCAATTAAGAATACTGATATCTTATCAGGATTAATAAAACGTGTTTCCTCGTGCATATTTTTTTTAAATACCAAGACAATATTCATCACCATTTTGTAATATCCATTTTGTTTATTAATTTATAATTTTACTAGGGCAATGAACCCACTATGTAGGGCGAATGAACCCACGTTGTAGGGCAAACTGACTCGGGCGAAAGTGTACTTAGGGTGAATGAACCCGATACGGAAAAACTGCTTCTGTTATGTATCTAGTATTTAATTATGAATGGAGAATTTTATTCAAAGGATTGAGCATTTAAAGCAAAAACAAAACTAATTTACTGAACTGGCGTCTGATAAGAACAAGATAGGTAGATATATTGTTGGTGACCATACATAGCTTGCACAGATTACCTACCTGTAAAATGACTTCCACGTCATAGCAATTTCCCTTGCTTTTCTGGCTTCCTTGAAATCTCGAACCATTGTAAAGTAAAGACGTGGCTACACCTGGCTGTTC